>QZCP01000179.1:178712-203067 GCA_003956705.1 Brevipalpus yothersi
CTCTCTCTCTCTTGTGGATTAATCAAAGGCCAATCGCCCTCCGGGCAAAGAGTGAAAGCCGTATGTTTTTGCTCATCTTTTTGCGGCTTGCGAAGGTCGAGCTTCCAAAAAGTTCAACATTTTCTCTCTCTCTTTCTCTCTTTCTCTTTTTCTCCTACACAATGATGTGGTCCGCATCAATCCTCGCGGTTCAGCGGCCGTTGCTCTGCGTTGTTCTATCACGGTCCACGAGAGAGGAAGAGCGGAGGTAGACAAACACGATAAAATAGTGAATAAAATCTGCATGGAGGCGACCAAGTAACGGTGTTCAATGCTTTTATAAATGCATGGAGAGCAAAGAGAGCGTGAATCAAAAGAGAAGGAGAGAGAGAGAAAGAGAAAGAGAAAGAGAAAGAGAGGAGGATGGAGAGACAGAAAGACAAGCTCTAATTTCCTCTCTCCCCCTCTCTACATCTCCCTCTCTTCATCCGAAAGAGAGAGAGAGAGAGAGAGAGAGAGAGAGAGAGAGAGAGAGAGAGAGAGAGAGAGAGAGCAACTCTCTCTCCTCCTTTTGCCACTCTTTTTGCTCTTCTCTCGTGTCCGCATCTTTCGATTGTTCTTTCGATGAGCAGCGAGTAGATGAATGAATCGTTGTGAAAATGTGCTAGTCGCTAGCGTGTAGTTGATCATGATCAGTGTTTGAATTCTACCGAAAAAAAAGTTTTCCACTGTGGACCAATATTTTTCCGGCCAAAATTTTGGCCAACGGATATTTGCAGTGAAATTTTGTTTACATCCCAAAGTTTGGACACGATAGGATTACCATCATTGTTCACCTCTTCCCCAATATTCATGTGAGTATAACGAACTTTCCGCAACTTTGAGTATGATGAAAAAAAAATAGAAGAAGCTGGCCATGAACAAAAGATATGAGAGAACGCAAAAGTTTGAATGATGATATCGTGCTGAGTTATGATGATTAGAGACAGACCTTGGGTCTTTTAGTGAATATAATTAACTCCACATTTGCCTATTTAGACTCGTGTGTGATGTCCATTCTGGAAGGTGATCATAATAACATCAACGAACGGTAGCTTCTCTTCTCAAGGATTTTTTTTTCTCTCTCTCTCTTTCTCTTCATGATGTTTTCAATTATTACTGTTTAACCCACTTCTCTTGATCCTTTTCGTAATGATTTTCCATTCATCTTTGATGTGTGCAAAAATGACTACCGGAAAAATGGTGATCTCGCTGTTGGATACCCTCTCATCATGATTACTATTTTTCCAACATATATATTCCACTATATTTGTGGAAGAGGCCTTCAGAATAGTGGGAGGAAATTATCGGAAAATGTGAGTGTTCATATCTGGATTGTGAATCAAAATAAGATGTACAAAATGATTTCCACAACTAACAGTTACTAACCGTTAAGTGTCGATCAAAATCGGAACCTGAATGTTGTGTGTATGAAATAGTTTTTCGAATAGTAGTGATAGTAGAAAAATTTTTCCAAGATAGATTGACGCGAGTCATCACTATATGTTGCTGGCATGGAAAATCGGGTGAATGTCCAAATTGACCAATACGAACTTTCTCTCTCTCTCTCCGTTTATCTTGTCAAACGATAGAGGCAAACCATTCGATCCAAATTGGACACAATCGCGATTGTTTTTTTTCTTCTCATCTAAAATGCCGACTACACTACACTGTTCGGCCAGCGACGCCAACGTGATTCGGTAATTGAATTAGTTTCGATTGTTCCTTTCATGTTTCGTAGTGAAGGAGAAAAGAGAAAATCATGGAGCGAAAAAGAGGAGAGATAGATAGGGAGAGAGAGAAGATGATGATGGCGAAGAAGAAGTTGTCAAAATCAAAGAACAGGAGAAGGTTTTCTGATGAAAAAAAACTGGTAGCTCGATGGAGTAACATTAAAGAGTAAAGAAGATGGAAAAAGAGAATCAAAACTTTCTCAGAAAAATCATAACCTAATTTCTGGTGTAGGACCAAGAAAGATAGTACCTTCATGTATTCCCACCTCTTCTCTCTCTCTCTCTCTCTCTCTCTCTCTCTCTCTCTCTCTCTCTCTCTCTCTCTCTCTCTCTTTCTAGAATGAAAGAGGTTTCATTTCATGCTATTTGAAGATCTTTTTTTTCTCACTACATTACACTACAGTATACCTCTCTCTCTATTACTATAACGTTCATCTGTATTCTTACTCAAACTAAATCGATTGGCAAACAGGCTAACATGCGATTGAAGGTGAAAAATAAAATGGATGTATACTGGAAGGTGAAAGTATGCAATATCACAAGTGTATTATGAAGAAATAGAAGATAGAAAGTTCGCATACTTTTCGATTCGTTCATTCGTTCACTCGCTCGCGCGTTCGTTGTACCTTCCAATTTAATGGAATAGAGATAGGGAGAGAGAGAGAGAGAGAGAGAGAGAGAGAGAGAGAGAGAGAGAGAGAGAGAGAGAGAGAGAGAGAAAAGTAGATTGAACGAAAAAGTAGATATATAAAAATGGGAAACTTATTAATCTGCATGTCCGATACTCATTTTCTATACCATTTACGTGTACATGTATATCATTGTTACGGTAACGAACATGTAGCTCTTTCAATCGGATATGAATGAGCATTGAAATGAATTCGGGAGAGATCAATTAGTGGTATGTGAGAATTAAGTTCACGAGATTGAGAAAGAAATAAATACATGTACATGCTTGGAAGATATACAGTTTCGAGTATTTTTCATGAACAATTCATTCCATTTGAGACAAAGAGTATACATATACCATCATCATCAGGATGGGAAAGTATTGCACTTGAATGATGATTTGGAGTGGCTAACAAAAAATAGAGAAGATGAAGAAAGAAAGAAAGGAAGAGAGAGAGACACACAAATGAGATGAGAGGCATACAAGTAGGAAAGAGTTTGATGAAGGCAAGTCATTTATACTTACAAAAATTTGAGTTCCATTAAGAATGCAAATGAGTTTCAATCTAATCCAATCAAAGATTGGTAATTGAGAGGGAGTAAAAGAAAGAATTGGCTCTCATGTAAACTTTTATGGCCCTTCTTTTGACCGAAAAAATCTTCTCTCTCTCTCTCTCTCTCTCTCTCTCTCTCTCTCTCTCTTTTCCCCTTTCAATGATGACTGATGCATCTAATGTGGTCAGCCATCATCTCTATCTTTATATATATATTTCAATGGAACCATCAACAGTCCAGCCTTCAGATCAGAAAATTTTCTGTCGGCAACAATCAACTATCATCTGATTACAATGTATCCACTTTCATATTATCAACATCAATTTAAAGTGTCTGAAAATAGAATTTTTCTTGACCATTCTGATGCTTCCTTCTATCGCTTTTTTTCTTTCTCTTCCATTCATTTTCACACACACACATATACACAACCATCATGATAGCCTTCCGATTATTGATTTGATTTATAAGAGAAAGGTACAAGTGGAAAACACCATTTTCTCTCTGATGATGATGAGAAAGTGTGAGAAACAAAATGTGTTATTTGAGGTAGATGAAAGTAAATCTAAGTTTGGATCCAATAATCAAAGGCTATCCGGGTGACAATTGTATGATCAAAATGACCAACATTCTTGATTGAAAGAGAAAGAGAAAGAGATAAAGAAACAAGTAGATGTAGTGAAAAACTAATTTCAATGAGAATGGATCATCAATTGGCCAAGTTTCAATCCTAATTTATCTTTTATGAAATACCAAGCTTTTCTTTCTCTCACACTCAATCCTTTTCAATCATGAGGTCAACATTCACTCTCTTGTGTCAACCGAATAGCATGTAAAAAAAAGAGGGAAAATTGTTAACGAAAAGTTAACTGAATCACCGTGAAGTGGAGAATGATTATGAGTGAGAAAGCTTTTTGCAGTTGATTATAATCAAAGATAATAGTAAAGAGAGAGAGAGAGAGAGAGAGAGAGAGAGAGAGAGAGAGAGAGAGAGAGAGAAAGTCGGAAGAAGAATAAAAGCAAAGTAGATGTAGAGAGAAAGAGAGGAAAAGGAAAAAAATTGAAAATTTTGTCACATCGATAGTATGTACACTTTCGAAAAATCAATTCAATCGATTGCTGTAGAAAATTTGTTGATTTTTTTCTTTCTCTCTCTTCATCACAATGATAATTTCTCAATAACAACTAAAATCTTGATCGTAACTACACACATACACACACATACACTATATTGCTTGCTCATATATTTTTGCCATTCCCCCGGATGATAGTTATTAACTGTAATAGAAAATAATGATGATTATCGGTCTGAATGATTAGTTCTTACAAGTTGATGATCGAATAGAATTCGTATATAAGTATGTGTGTACTTTCAATTCAAGCACATACACACACAATTCATGGTGTGTTTGTGTTTCTTGAATCAATTGGACTGAGAACGAACTTTGTTAGCTCTCAATGAGATAAGCATTCAAATAATTTGAATGAAAGAGAGAGAGAGAGAGAGAGAGAGAGAGAGAGAGAGAGAGAGAGAGAGAGAGAAGGAATTGTAAGTACAACTTGAAAATCATAAATAAAAATTTATGTCGAAAAATTGTTCACACACATACACATACTTACACTGATTTGATCATGAATCGATTATAATCACTTTCCCAGTAGAGTCACGACACACACACACTTGTTGTTTCTTTTCATCTCTTCACCATGTTCATCATATTCTGACAATATGCTTTTCGAAGTCAATATATATATATACCATACGCATCATCTTTTTTTCCTCTCGATCAATAGGCCACTAATGAGCCCATACACAAGAGTCAAGTTCAATATCGGTCAATAAGAATATCTTCCTCTTCATCAAACGTTCTGGTCTGCTATTCAAGCTTTATGTATGTATGTGTATGTGTGTGAGTTTTTTTTCCATCTCCACCTTATGACCAATCGTTCAAGCTTACCAGATATCAGGCACATCTTGAACCTGGGAGCAGTAGAAAAAAATTTTCACCAAAAATTCCTTCTACCAAGAATAGGATTTCCTCAACATTTTTTTCTCTCCCTTCATTCTCACTTCAACTTTTAAGTCATCGATAAGTTTGCAATAATTCTTCAATATTGCATCATCTAGATGAATTGATCAAATCATGTACATGTATGCAAGATAACTGCATAATTTATCAACAATCTCAAGATTATAGCAAAAAGCGCACACCCTCCAGACACACATTCATTTCAAATTGGATAATATGAATTCAATCGAAATTTGACATTCCTTCTGATTAGCTCTAAAACTTGTCCCTAAAGTTCACATGTTCGAAAGTTCGACAACACATTGATCAGAACTTTTTGATTGAACGTATGGTGTAGAGGGCGCTGTTGATGTATATACGTTTGTAGTTTGAATCGTTGCCACAAGAGGTCAGATGAATAGAGATGATGCAATAATTTTTCGAACTTTTTTAATTTTTTTTCGATTTTTCGAAAAAGTTCGAAAAAATTTTTCCCTTTTATTGGAAAAGTTAACTTAATTAATTGTTTTTGCTTTAAATAATTTTTTTTCTTATGATTTCTTTCTCTCTCTCTCTTTAGGGACAGATGAATGGATGGAAGTGATGTCAAGGTTCGATTGTGATAAGAGTTGATGAGATTTAAAGAGCCACGTTAACTAGTCTAATCAAATCTGTGTGCATACATTTCATATTCATATCAGTTCAAAGTTCAACATTCTGCTTATCACATCATTTTGAACATTTTTTGGAAAAATTCGATCAAATAAAAATTGAAGATCTCACTAGCATTATCGTAAAAGACTGATTTTTTTCTCTCATAATGAGCTCGGAGGATGCTTCATTAGTGAGAAATATAAAATTAGAAAATATTGATGATGATCAAACATGCATACCAAAGCCTCCACCTCGACATAATCGTCATCGTCATCGTCACAACAACAAAGATCGCCTAACTAATCGAACACGAGAACTAATCAATGCTGTTGGATCATCTGGTAGTAACAAGAATGCCTACGAAAATTTAGGACACAATTGCACCATCATATCATCATCTTCCAGCAACAGCAACATCAACTTCAACAGAGATGTTGATCAATCGAAATCATCAATATTTGGCCAAAAAATTGCCTCCAGCAAAAATATTAATCCCAGCAGCATCAGTAATGCTATCAATAATTCTTCAACAACAACAACAATTCATGTGTTAAATTCAACGAACGAAGTCGCTTCTCCTGTTGTTGGCCAACAACATACAAGTAGTATGAAGGAAAATATCAAACAAAGCGTTGATGGAGGGAAAGATGAGGAGAAAGAAGAGAGAAAAGAGAGAAAAGAAAGGAAAGAAAGGAAAGAAAGAGAAGAAAGAGAAGAAAGAAAGAGGAATGGTCCAACATATGATCCACAAAAGCAACTACAGCAACGGCAGCAGCAGCAGCAGTTGTGTTCACCACCAAAAAGTTTTGCGCTTGCATCAACAACATCAACTGGTTTGACTGAGAATCATAACAGAAAGCAACTTGACTCTGCAGCATCAACATCAACAGCAACATCGAGATTGGTTCAGTTAACAACAACTGATATTGCTTGTGAACGTAACGTTAATTCATTATCATCAGTTGGGAAAGAATTTTTTCATTGTTGTTATGATGATGATGATGATTGTGATGATAGAAAATTGACATCAATTAAACATTCGACATCTGGATTAGAAGTGATTCGTGGTTCCAATAGT
Organism: Brevipalpus yothersi; assembly: GCA_003956705.1. Classification (NCBI taxonomy): domain Eukaryota; kingdom Metazoa; phylum Arthropoda; class Arachnida; order Trombidiformes; family Tenuipalpidae; genus Brevipalpus; species Brevipalpus yothersi. Next base: position 185,426 of record QZCP01000179.1, read on the forward strand.
AGTAGTAGGAATAACTGTGATACCAGCAATAGTGTTGATTCAATTGCATCATCTTCTAGTATTAAACTTTTTACAGTGCCAGAGAACAGTGATAATAATAATCATATTGAACGGAATCAACAACAATTGATTACTACTAGTAAATGTCATTCTAATAACATTAATTTTATAAATAATACAAAAAGTGATATCAATAGTGGTAGTAGTGGTAATTGTGATTTTAGAGATGATTCAACGTTTAATCGTGATCAAAATCAGTTGTTGAATACCACAATTGTTATTGGTAATGATGATAATGGTAGTAGTGATGTCAAAAATAGATTCGATAATCGACATGAAGCAATATCGAATTCTTCTTTGCCTTCATCTTCTTCAATCCATAGTAAGTCAGTAAATGGATCATCATCAAATTCGTCTCCAAATAATTTATCATCAAATTCGACTACAATTACTTGCCACCGTCGCCAATCAAGTTCGTCTATCAACATTAAAAGTAATCCAAGATCAATTAAATCTAGAGCACCATTGTCACCTCATTCATTATTATCAACAACACAATCTACTGGAAAGCATAGTGTCGTCAATAATAATAATTCAATCCATACTGATACGATTTCATCCAATTCAACAACATCCACTAGCTCTACCAATACATCATCAAGTGTGATCAATAGTAGTGGTCATAATAATAATAGTAACAAATTTTATTCAATCGGAAATCAGTTGCCAAAAACAGTGAAAAGTGTTAAAAAGATCGGCGTTTTTTACTCTGATCTATGTGAAGTGCTTAAATCAAATGTAAGATCGAGTTCAATGAAATCCAATCCAAATAATCAGCATAATAGTGTTAATAATAATAATACTAACAATCTAATTATTGGTGATACTTCAGCAACAACCGATTTGCCAACTCATGATGAAAATGTGACCAACACTATAACATCATCTAATGTTAACAACAATAATATTGTGGCCCCATCGACAATATTACATCACCAACAAAATGGCCCAAATGGATCAACCATATCACCAGACGATCCTAATATTTCGTTCCACAATCGACACTCTTACATCACCTCCACCATCACCACCTCAAACCCAAATCCCCATCATCCTCACCATCCCCACCACAATCCCCACAATAGTTCCAATAGTTCCCATCCAAACCATTTGACCAATTTGCCTGACATTCTGAATTCCATACCTCCATATCATTCACCACCACCTCCACCATATTCTACCCTTCCACCACCCAATTCTACTCCCTCATCCCGTACCAATAATAATAATAATAATAATAATGCGGTAGCTGGTTCACCAGATTCACGGAGACCAATTTGGTGGAATCAATTGGTATATCCATCCCACTCTAATGCCACTCAGACTTCCAGTGGTCCCAATTCTCTAGTATCACCTCCGCCACCCTCTCAACCTATCCCAGCATCCATGTCCACAGGAGCTTCATCACCCCCTCCACCACCACCACCACCACATCAGCCTATGAGCCTTTCTTACTGTAATCCAGCCACCATAACCACAATATCAGCGAACAATAATAATTTCAACTATCTATCAACCATCCCACCACCACCCCACACAACTGCCCGTCATCATCATTCTCATCATCACCATCATCACGGTTTGCCTTATCTACGTCCTGGATGTTCTCGTGAAAGTGATGCCGAGACCAATACATCCAAATCATGTTTAACATGCTCTGGTTTATCCATAAGATGGTGAGTAGAGAAGAGTGATTAAAAGAGAGAAGGAGGAGAGATGATGATGTAGAATCGAAATTAGAATCAGTAACAGCGAAAACGAAATAAGAATAAGAAGGAAAGAAAGAAAGAAATTCTTTCATTTCCTACTCCTCTTCATGTATCCAATTTCATTTACATCCATTCAGAACCCATATTCCGAATCTTACAGTACACTATCTGTTATCTGGTTTGATCGAAACGAATGTTTCTCGTTTTACCTCTATCTTATCATAACACTAATCTGCACCTGAACGGATATTCCTCTTCACCATGCACACATATTCACTATCGTCATCAATACATTCTTTTCGGAACCAGAACTTTATCATAATCTGGTGGTCACTCTAGTGAACCAGATTCATTCTGTCTCTCTATCTCTCATCCTTTGTCCTTTTTTTTGTTGTATATTTGGCTATCTCCCCTTTTCACCTGATTTTATTTTTTTTATCTCTTTTTTTTCTCTTTCTATCCAACAGGTTTATTTTGCTAATTTCCTTTATCGGCCTTGTTTGTGCGGTTATTGGAACTTTTCTTGGTGCTGCTCGGCCAACAGGCAAAGAACACTTGACATTAGCCCTCCTCATGATTGGTGAGTTTGGTTTTGTTTTCTCTTCATCTCTTGGTATTGTTTTTGTGTTATCTTCTCCTTCTCTTCCTTTACCGGATGAACACAATCACACAAACTAGGTCCATGAATAATACACACACAAACACTTGTCCTTTATTTATTCACTCAACTCGAATATAAACAATAGAACAAGAAAAATAAAAGAAGGGGTTCAAAACACCTTCCTTATCGGCCAGAATAATGTTTTAAATGTGGGTGTATTTTTTCCACAATGTTTTCAATTTGAGATACTCAATCCAAACCAAATATCCACCGCTCAAGCTGCAAAATTTCAAAATTTCAACTCGTCCAAAGCATATCCTTAGATACAGCATGTTGGTTAATTGTGGGATGATCATGATAAAAATATTGTCCATAAAAAGTATATATGTTCTATCGCCTTCTCTCAGGAATTACATTTGATCCATTCACCTCTCTCCAATATTTGCTATGATTTTGCTCTCATCTCTTATGTGTGTGTGTGTATCATTCTGGTTTCTCAAGTCTCTCAACCATTGTTGTAAAACTTGCTATTCTTGAATGCGAAGAAAAGATTGCCGCTGCTGTACTCTTATTCTGGTTCCTCTTCCATCAACTTCTTTTTCTCCTCATCTTTCTTTCTTTCTTTCTCTCAAGTCTTGAAGCAAAAGGAAGAGAGGCAATAGAGAAAGAGAGAGAGAGGAAGATGAAGATGAGGAGAGAGGAGAAAGAAAACTCGCCTGCTGACATAAGTGAGCTTGTGAGATTGGTTTGAAGGAAGAGAGATGAGATGAGATATATATTCATGCCAACTCTCTCAACTTTTATTTCGACTTAGCCACACACAATCAAAACTCGACAACTTAACCAGGCTCCTCATCTCTCTTCCTTTGATTCAACTTAACCTATCTTCTTTCTCTCTCTCTCTCTCTCTCTCTCTCTCTCTCTCTCTCTTTCTCTCTCCTCTCTCTCTTCCTACCTGATCCTTTTCAATTGGTGCCAATATATTTTGAAATCCTTTTCATGCCTTGAAATCTGTTCCTCATCGTCCTTATCCTTTCCTGTCTATCAGTGTGAACAACAACAATTACATTAACTTCAATTCTTTTCGCCCATGTCAGGTGTGAAAATGATTTTCGATCTTGAAATTTTTGTTCAATGATAAGAGCTCCATTTTGAAATGATGAGATGAGGAAGTTGATGTCTATGATCATCTGTTCATCCATCACCATCCAGGGTAAAATCTTGAAGCTTCCGATACTGATTTGCTCTCCTAAATCATCGTGAAGTAGCATATAAAATGCATCTCTCTGGTGTTAATTTCATTATCACTCTTCGATGATATCAACCATCATCATTAAACTTCTGTTCTCTCCATTCTTTATCAGTATCATTTCTCCCACCCCAATTGAATGGTAAAGAGAGAGAGAGAGACAATAAAATCTATTGCTGCTTCCTACATGATTTTATTTACTCTCTATTGTGTGGGTGTACAAAAATTCATGCGAACACTTTCAGAAGATAATCTAGTTTTTAAAAAAGATAATTTACTGGTCTACCTTTACAATACAGGCTTACACATACACACAAAGTTTTCTATTGAAAAATTCTTTCTTCCCAACTATCATTATCCAAGCCAGTATCATTATGATTAGATATTTTCTTGATTCAATTGGCTTCACTTTAGTAACAACACGATCATAAACCGTCCATTTTGCCAGTTTTTTCTTCACCCAGTCTATAGTCTTTCTCTCTATTATTCCTTCTTTTTTCCATGTTTTTTTTTCTACTACTTCTCTCTTTCTCCTGCTCTATCATCACGAGCTTCATTTCAGCTTCTCTCTCTCTCTCCTTCATCATCTCATCGCCCCCTCCTCGTTTCGTTCGAATTTAAGTGAACTAACGAAAGAAAGTTTAAATAGCCTATCCATCCATAAAAATGAGCCACATGGATGACAATGAGAAGAGGGCCAAGATAGATGGATAGAAGATGAGGAGAGAGAGAGAGATGAAAATTGAGCAAGAGAAAGAGAAAGATAGAGAAGAGAAACCGGTCAAGAGTATAAAGAAATAGAAAGAAAGAGAAAGTCTAATGCCCAAAGCATTTTTTGGAACCAAGCAAAGCATCTTTCATGCTTATCCTGTTCTGCTTATGCCGCTAACCTCTCTTCTCATGGCTTCTCTTTCTCTCTCTCTTTAAAACTTTTCTCAATCTTACCAAGTGTGTTCGTGTTTTTGCTCTCTCTCTCTCTCTCTTTCTCTCTTTCCTCAGTGTTAATACTAACCTTCATTTTACCCTCCTCCCCCCTCCCCCTTAGCACGCTGGCACATACGGTTTTGTGTGTAGAAGATGATGGAGAGAGAAAAAAAAGTTTTTACCTTGCCTCAGTGGATAAAAAAAGTTAAATGAAAGGAAAAATATTGAACACATGAGAGAGAGAGGCTCTCAATGTGTATATGTATTTTAAAGTGGTCAGCATGTTTAGGTTTGAGGCAAAAATCTTGGATAGAAGGTGAGATAGCTTCAGAGATGGTCTCTCTCTTAGGAAAAGTTTATTTTTTTACTTACAAGAGACTTATCACTACTACTAGTGTATAAGAGTCCCTCGTTCGTGCCGATTGAAACTTTTTTTCTTCTTTCCTCAACTGTCCATGATGATGGTCACCATAATCTTATTCTCTCTCTCTCTCTCTCTCTCTCTCTCTCTCTCTCTTTTCCACCTCCATCGCCACCCACCTTCTTTCCTCTTCATCGTTATATTTTCTCACTTTTTTTTCGCGTTCACTTACCAATATTTAAGCTTCGATTATATGTCTCATTGTGACTCAAACTTGACAGTGTCAATGTTAAAGTGGTGATTTTGTTGGAGCGAGAGAGAGAGAAAAAAAATTCAGTTTAACTAGTAAACAGGTTAGCATGTGAAGTGGAGCTAGTAGAGAAAAACTAATCGAAAATCGTTTTGAGAAATCGAGAGATAAAAGAACCCATGATAGAGTGAGTCGCTTTAAAAACTTGAGAAGATTTTCACCGATACGCGATGTACACACACACATACACCTAGCCCAGGTTGCCTGCCTGTTGAAGGGAAAAAAAATCTAATCGACATTACCCATACGAAAGTGGCTTCACTATGATTGAAGCCCAGAGGCCAATGGGTATGTATGTGTGTGTATGTGTGCATTTGGCTGTAAAGTAGTTGAAAGATGTTTGCAATGTTACCTGAAAAGTTTTCGTTTTCCAGCTTGCATACAAGAATGTGTATAGCCCAGAGGCAATCAAGTAGTTGCCTAAAATTTTGCCAAGCGAAGACGACGTTTAAAGACTTTCGGTATATGTGTATGTGTGTGTATACTTGTAAACAGTACAAGTAAACTTTTAGACAAGGAAGTTAAAGTTAAAGAAAAAAAGTGAAGACTATGCAAATTCCATGGGAAGGCTATATAAAGAGTGAGAGAGAAAGAATGAGAAAAACTATTCCCTTTAAGAGAACTGCTCACAAAAATCTGTGTATATATGCGAAAGCGCGACCTACAGAATGTGTCTCAACAAAGCTCGTTCAACGTCCTTTTATTTTTCTCTCTTTTCATGCCTTTGTGCTTAACAATACCATTTATACTTTTGAGCGGGACATTTTCTTTCTCTTTCTCTTCTGAATTCTGGCTCATATACGATATTCTTTATCCAACTATTCTCTCTATTTTCATGCTCTTCATGACTTTTTCCATTATTTGGCCAGCTACTACTTTTAGCTTCCCAAAATTTGATGGTAAATCAGGGAAAGAGAGAGAGAGAGAGAGAGTTGTCGACTAGGTCCTGAATATGGAATTTGAGCATGCCAAAGAGAAAGAGCGAGAGAGAGAAAAGCTGGCCGATTATGGTGGACCCAGCGTAAAGAGAGAAAGAGAGAGAGAGAGAGAAAATGCTATGTATTCAGACCAAATATTGTGGTCCAAAAAGTTTGGAACCGCTTCAATGGAGATACCCAATGTGTACGAAAGGTATGTCTAGAGAGGGAGAGTTGAGATATTCTTGCTGAAACTGAAATAGGAGGCAATAATACCCACTCCCACCATCTCCTCCCTTTCTCTCTCTCTCTCTCTCTCTCTCTCTCTCTCTCTCTCTCTCTCCCTTTCTCCATCTCTCTTACTGCTATGCTCTGTTCATTTTGGTCCAGTTTTCACGTAGTTGAGGGCCAATATTATATCTGCCTCTTGCCAACTAATCTTTTCCAACTCAATCGATGGCGATTTATTTTTCGTTTTAACATTACTTCCAATATATATGCATCCTTTTCCATCATACCACCACCATAGTAACATGCTCTCCATCTCTCTTTCCCCCTTTTTCTCTCTCTCATGTATGTAGTGTTCCATGAACCAGTATACAGTTATACATGGTGACCATTTCATGATATATACTGATGCATCTGGCTGATTTGAGTGAATAATGGCACTCTTATAGCGGGTTTAGTATGGGTCAAATTGAGTACCATTATTCGTCTCTCTCTCTCTTTCCATCTATAAATTTTCCTCCAATTCATTGCAGCAAACACATCTATGCTTTTTCCATGACATTATCTTGTGGCCATCAAGATGTCATCGTAACGGTAAAAGATCGGATACACAAGAGTCCATCCGTCCAGTGTATGTGAGTGTGTGTGTATATCAGTCAAGATTGACTTGTCAAAGAAAAACTAAGAAAAAAATACACACCATTTTTCTTAGGGAATTATTCTCTCCCACATCATTTTTTGGTTCCATCTTCATCCTTTCCATCCTTCCATCACTCCCACATTCACTCACGATGATGCGCTTCCTCGTTCATCTTGAATATTTTTTGTTGTTGGTTGAATTTTTGTATCCATCTTCCCACTGACTGCTCCTATGTTTTTCTTCTTTTACCCCCAAAAAAAATCAGCATCCATAATTTCATTACAAATTGAACAACAAAAGAACAATCAAGCCACATTATAGTCTATTAAGGCCAATGTTTGAATTTCATGGAGAGAGAGTGTGTATATGCATTTTCCAATGATACTTGTGTGTGTATGTGTGTGATCACTTTGAGATCAACTACATTGTAATTGCTTTTTCTTTTTCCACCTCAAAAACATTGGCCCCTCTCTCTCTCCCTAATATCAAGCAATCACTTGATGTATGTTGATCACCATATCATGATTATCCTATTCAATCCAATATGTGTATATCCTGGGTGTGATTTTCCTGAAACTTGCTGTGTGTATGTTATTGTTATTGTTGGGCTGATATATCTACTTCAATCCATTTGAATATGATTTGAACGCTGGAAACCATCTCTTGACCACTTTTTCTCTCCCAAAAATCATATACCTTGCTGAGTGTGCATGTGAGTGTATGTATGTGTGTGTGTATGGTGAACAGGGCTTGATCAAGATCTCAATCATCACAGCAACAGTTGATTCAAGCTCAAGTACCAATGCTTAAATGTCAGCCTTACCATTTGGAAAGAGTACAACATCGGTCAATGAGCTTGGATGTTGGATTTGAAAAGAGAGTAATAGAACGATACTGTTGAGAGAGAGAGAGAGAGAGAGAGAGAGAGAGAGATGAAAAGGGCTATAAAAACAAGCGTAACCAGAATGAGGATGCCCTTAATTGTGGAGTGAGAGAGAGAGAGATAGAAAGAGCAAAGAGCAAGCAATTCATCCCGAATCATGTTCCCAAAAATGCTTGAAGCATAGAGAAGAGCCGAGCCATAATGTAGGATCATCATCTACTTTGGGTACTGGGCCAAGCAGAGGTAAAGCGCCAAGCTTGGACTGTGTGTGTGTGTGTTGTGTATGATTGATTTGATCCGTGTCTTACCGTAATTCTTTACTTTTTAAATATTCAGTTGTAGCTCTTCTTTATCACATCCACTAATCCAATATTAACTTGCCTGGATTGCCGCCCATCGTCACTCACCGAGACCAACATCACCATGAAATACCACCCTCTCTCTCTCTCTCTCTCTCTCTCTCTCTCTCTCTCTCTCTCTCTCTCTCTCTTTCTCTCTCTCTTTCCGCTTCTAGATCACACTTACCTGCACATTGACCACGAACAAGGCTACCTTAATATATATATATATAAATGAAGCTGACGTTCTTCTTCCGTTCTTCTGAAATAGAAGTCTCTTAAATCGTAAATTTTATTATGCCAACTTTTAGATGATACAATGCTGACGAGATGAGCTTCTGACACAGCAGTGTGTAGATGTTCATTTCGATCTGCACGCCGATGATGTATGTATGCATCATCATTCACAACCGGGCCAGTAGAAGAGTTTATAAAAATAGTTTGCAATTGAGAGAGAGTTTGTGTGTGATATTAACAATTTTATTGATGCTCAAAACATATGAAATCTGTCGAAAAATTTATGTCATCATCATCAACACATCTATCATCAATATCAACAACATATTTCTCTCTCTCTCTCCCCCTTGGAATCTGATGATAATTCAACATGAACTGTGTGTATGTATGTGTTTATATAGCACAATTATTATTATTCAGTACCAAGTTCGAGGGAGAGAGAGAGAAAATAAAAAAATATTCCAAACCAAATCAAGAATAGAAGTTACTGATGAAAGAGGACATTTACGATAGTTAAGGCTCATCATCTTCTTATCCAAGTAATGTTCACTCTTCCTGTATTCTCTTTTACCCAGTTTCCCATGCACATCATCTGAATCTACATGCATACATACATACATACCCATGCACAGATCATTCTGATATTTTTTATTCCCATTTACTTAGTTCAATACTAAATCAAACTTTCGCATCTATTTGAGAAAAGTTCTCTCAAGTGGTAGTTCCGCTTTACAAGTTTGCATAGTTACACTAGCAGTAGTGTGTGTATATAGTCAAAAGTCTCCCAGTTTGGGAAGAGAAATAGATGGATAGATAGTGGCTGATTACTGTTGCCACAGTTAATCCTGTTCATCATTATTCATGCCATGTGATCTTCGATATGAAGTAGTAGAGTGTATATGCAGTAACTGTCTCCTCTCTTCTTTTCTTTTATTCTTTTTCTTTATCTTTCTCCACCAAACTACACTCATTTCGGACTGATGAGAGAGAAGAGAAGAGGAGAGAGAGAGAGAGGATGCCCTTGCTGATACTTATTTTTGATGAGGTCATATATACCAAATAGTTATTCCACAAGCATACATATCTGTCAATGTATTAACGTTTTCATGCGAGAAAGATATATATATATATATTGAGAGAATACCCTTGATAGATATACTCGACCGATCTCTCTCAATGGTCAAACTTGATTGTCCATCTTGAAGAAAGAAAAAAAGTTTCCATTTTGATAGTTGATCGTTAATCATGGTCACATTAATAACCAAAATATCACGATTATCGATTGAATTTGATAATTTTCTTTCCTTTTACTTCCTTCTCTTCTCGCCTCTGATCGAAACATGTGTGTACATCTGTTTATTTGAAAATTAGAACTAACTTTCTCATGGTAAAGGCAATAGACATCTGTTACTTTTGATGCCTCCTCCTCCTTCATCCTTTCTTGCATCTTTTGAGAGATTCATTTATGATGAATTATCTTCATTAATTGCTCCAGCATTTTGAAATTGAAATCTTTTTTTTTGCTTCTCTTGAGGAAGATGGAAGAGAGAACAAAAAGTGTTTCACATCTGGTTTGCAAAATTGGTTTGATAGCTTGAGCTTATCAAAAGTGTAACTTGTTCATAAGTTTTCTCTTTCTCATGATTTTCAGATGAAGCTTCTCACTTTTTCAACTGGATGTGTGTGTGTGTGTGTGTATGTTTATAATTTTCTCACCAATCAATTTTAACCCTTTTTATCGAAGTATTCTTCAAATTAAATTCTCATTTGAAAATGCCTTTTGATCCATCAAAAGTGCGTATCTTTGATGAATGATCATCATTGCGATTGCAATTGCATTCAGAACATGTACACCTGAGATAGCCGCTGCTTCATCTTGTAAATCTTATTTCATGATTTTTTTTCTCTCATCTTTTCTCTTTCTCCATACTTTTGTCGCTCACTTCCAACTTTTCATGTTGATGATGATCGGTTTCCCGAAAGTATGGCCCGCATCATGTACTCGGTACTGATATGATTGGGACATGATATTCGCTCTCTTTTCTCATACTCCTACACCTTTTTGACTCACTTTCATTGGGCGCTTTCTTCCGATTTCATGATGATGATATTCTGATATATAATATATACGGTGTATATGATCTTTGTCAGGCTCTCTCTCTCTCTCTCTCTCTCTCTCTCTCTCTCTCTCTCTCTCTGTCTCAAGTCCTCAGCCTGCGGTCAGTCTCACCTTTTTTTCCCTTATTTCTACGGCCTGAATTTTCATTCTGGGCTGTTATAGTTGTTCTTGTTGTTGATGTGTTTTTTTTTGTTACTGTTGCTATCTTTTTTCTTCATTCCCAAATCTTCTTTATATCTCCACCAAAATCTGGTTCATTAGAGAACCCTGATTATAGAGATTTTTGATAGTGAAAAATGATAAAATTTTCTCAACAAAAAATATTTCTCTTCCTTTTCAACTTGAGGCCTTCATTTTTTCTTCTTGAATTCTCTTTTTCTCTCTCTCCCCTGATCGACCATTGTTTATTGACTTCAATTATCATCTGTTTCATCTATTCCAGTTGCCTATTCATCAATTCAACTTTCCAAATTTTCTCTTTCTCTCTCTCTCTCTCTCTCTCTCTCTTTCTCCCTAATTTTCCTCTATCAAGCTCATCTTGTTTGCATGATGGTGATGAGGATAGGATGTTGATGATGATCGACCTTTAGCAACATTTCTTCCCTTCAATTGTTCCACACACATACACACAAGTTCTTATGAGGAGTTGTTTTGATTTTCTTTCCTGAATTCAGCCACTGCTTTTCCAGTCTGAAAACAGTAAGTGCGTATTGTTCACTGCTTTTTCTAAGAATGTTCTCCCAACAACAATTAAGGCCAAATGTCAGGTCAATATGAATACGAATTTGATCAGAAAATCAAGTTCCGGACAAACAACAATGTGTGTATGCACAGGAATGCTCTCGTTTATTGAGAGAGAAAAAGAAAAAGAATACACTTTTCTTTGCTGATTTATTCATGGAATATGATTCAATAAACTATTGTATAATTATTGGTGATGATGACGTTGACAATATTTTTTGTTTCTTTTGATATTCTTGGAACAATTTTTCCTGATCAACTAATAAATATACTATTTACAGTAGCATTTTAGTGTTCTAATTTATCACACTAAAATTGGTTTCCCTATTCAGCATCCATCTTCCATCTTCCTTCTTTCTTTCTTTCTTTCTTTTTCTCTCTTCATCACACCATGCTTTCCTTACTAAAATCACCATGCAAACTCCTCTTTTTCATGCATCATCTCAAATTCTGTTCTATTCCAACCTGATCAACTTCCACTACTGCCTCACTATTACCTTCTTCTACTACCTTGTTGTACCTGTATTGGTTCCAGTCACTCAACTCAAGTGATTGCAGCAGGCTTGTGATGATTTTTCTAACACGATTCACTGGAAGGCATCAATTTCTATCTCTCTCTCCTCATTTAAATGAAATTCTGCATTTCCTATCGGTATTTTATTTTTCATCTTCTCACTACCATCTCACCATTTATTGTCACCACTATTTACTCTAATTTATCTATTAACTGTTTCCTCTACCTGATTGCAATAGCACACTATTGTCACTCACAAATTTTGGTGCAAAAATTTGCATTCAATCATTTTATCACTTTTAAGCCAGTATAAAAACCAAATTTTGGCCTTATACGATGATATGCAGGCTGGTAAATGATAGAGAAAGAGAGAGAAAAAGAAAATGCTTTTGTGTAATCAAGATCTGGAACGAAGACTATACTACCAAGTACCAAGTGGAACCTGTGTCCCATCCAGAAACTCACTAATAAGTGCACCAATATGTATATGGTGTATGGTGCAATCATTTTTACGAAAAGCAAAGAATTATCTTCAACATCAAGTCATTGTTATTGTCAGATATATACATTTATAATATGAATGCTCAACTCTTACCTGAGCACGTTACCCGTTGAATTATGTATTGTATACATCGTATCAAGCGAGCGAGTACGTATTAGATTACACACATACACACAATACTATGGGCAAGAATTGATAAGTTTCACCTTGTATCACACACACACACATACACACACACAGTCTCAACAGATCAAGTTCATTCATTATTTCATTCTTTCATTTGATTCATTCATTCTTCTAGCAAGTTACTTATTTGCAAACTCATTACCATTCCCTGATAGTGTGCATACATCAACAATGTCACACACACACACACATACTCACATACTGTGAGTTGCTTGGTTGGTGTTAAGGTGCTAATATTGTCGCCAGGCCTGTCAACTGGTATTTGATCTTCTTTTGAAACGTGCTAAGCTATTGCTGACTAAATTTTTTTCTTTCTCTCAGCTCTTTTCCTCTCTTTCTCACCTGAATTTCCTTGACATCTTATAATGTATATGATAATCATTGTCACTCTCTCTCTCTCCCTATCATATGCTGAGGTTATGCAATTATATTTTCAAATACAATTGACCATTTCTCACTATCACATAACGACAGCGTCAGTTTACTGATTGTGGTAGACATCAAGTTGATTTAACTTTTTTGGCCCTCAACTTTTACTTTCTCTTCTCTCCAAAATTTTTAACACTTTCTTACAAGATTTTTGAGTGAAAAAATTTATACTAATCAAACTGCAATTTCAAGTTTGAAACTTTTCTCAAACACATTCATCGAAACAAAACACACATATGCATACTCTTTCCACTTGACTGATATACATTGTGATTCTCTCTCTCGTTCTTTACTGTTGTCTATTAGAAAATTAGTTGATTAATGGGTTAAAATGATGTTTTGGCTTCAAAATTTGTTTGAAGAGTCCTTCATTCACACACATACGGTATATGCATGTGTGTGAATGGATTTCAATTTTTTTCCTCTATTATATATACTTTCAGCACTAACAATTCCGTTTGTGTGTGCAGTTGTGTTGTAGTTGATGTTGCTGTTATTGTGAAAACTGCCTGATGTCTTTGAAATAATAATAATGAAATGATGAGATAATTGTGATTGTGGTTGAGGAAAAATGGAAGAGAATTAGAATGCGGTCTCGAGATACATACGCTTCTTCTTCTCATCTATCTAAACTTTGCGGTAAAAATATTGTACATGTTCAAAAACTTGGCTATTCCCTATTCTCTTTTGTCTCGTTCCTCTCGATCTCCTTTTTTCATTCACCTTTTTCCCTTCAACTTTTCCATCTCTCTCTCTCTCTCTCTCTCTCTCTCTCTCTCTCTCTCTCTCTCTCTCTCTTTGTTATTCTCGAATCAAATTCTCTCTCTCTCTCTCTTTCTCGTATATCTCGCATTGCTAAACACACTTGAATCCTTCTTCATCTCTTTTCTCTCTCCTTCATGTAGATGTATTTCGTGGGAAAGAATTTGAGAATGATGAATTTTATCTTTCCATCACCAACTCCTCTTTTCCGCCTACAGTTAAAATTTCTCATCAACATGAACATTTCGGTTTGCTGTTAGTGTTGAGGACCCTTTGTTGATGAGTGTGTGTGTGTGGATGTAGATGAGGATAAGCCCAAAATTACTCGTTGGTGACTGTAAATAAGCATATGGTTTGTGAAGGCCAGTCATCATAGGATTTTGACACTCGATTCATGATCCATGATGAAGTTTATTACTTTCATCACAATTTCACCATAATCTGTTGTTAAAATTAACAGTAATTCAAGGGGACTGGGGAAGGAAGAGAGAGACAGAGAGAGAGAGGGAAAAAAATTTTCTTCCAAGTGTGATGGTCTTATTTGCTTACGATTCCATCTTGTATTTTGATGGAATTCAAGGATTGCAAATCATGAGAACGAAAGAGAATATGAATCCTGTGGATGAATAATCTTTCAGTCCTTGTCAGTCAAATGATTCAACAAGTTGAAATGGTCTGGCGTGTGTGAGTGTCAAGGAATTCCATCTGATGTATACAAATGGAATGTTTTGGAATGCTTTTCAAGATGAAGATTATCTCCTCTCTGTATCTTATATCCAAAGAGTGGCTAAATTGTCAAAACTATCTATCAATTGGATAGAAGAGTGAAGACAAATTCTCTTCGACTCACACAAAAATGTATCTTCCTCTCCGAATTTGGACTGGAATAGCATTCCAACAGACACACATTGCACGATGTGTTCGTAAGCATTCCATGATTCATGATGATGGAAGAAGAGAGAAAGAGAGAAGAAACTTTATTTTTACATCGATTTCAGTATGTAATTGGGCCTCACTGGGTTTCTTCTTTTAAAAAAGGTCTTTTTCATGTTTTTCCCATCTTGCAATATATATTGGCATTCCCTTTTGCCCATACGAACAATGCGTCCTGGCCACTATCACACAACCTTATGATAGTCAATCACGATTGTTCAATACAAATTTTTATATCCTCAGCTCATGATGAGTGAGAGAGAGAGAGGAAGATAGAGAGAGAGAGAGAATCGAATAGGGCCAAGCAATAGAATTGCAATTGGTAACCTAGATTGATATCTTTTAATGCTTTTGTTGTTGCATCTGTTCAATCGTTTTTCGAGTGTGTTTGTATGAATGTGTATAACTTTTTCGTCATCTTCTGAAAAACTTTTCTGAAAATTTCACATCTTACTCGTTCTTATTCCTTCATGATGATTCTCATATCATTTTTCTCTTTCTCTTTCTCTTCTCCTCCTTCTTCTAACCTGAAATTCTATCTATCACAAATATGAATTTCTATCTCCAAATTGTTTTCTACTATCGATTCCCAGGTGAAAAGAGAATAGAGAGAATCAAACAGAATAGCCATCGAATTTTTCGCATTGTTTGTGGTACTGGTTATGTATATGTATGCTGTAGTCATGGCAAGTTCTTGCGTGTATGATAGATGAACAGGATCTCATATCATTTGGAAAATCTTCTCTCTCTCTCTTTCTCTCTTGAAGTTATGGCCATAATGATACAAGAGAAAAAAAATATTCAATTACTCAGTTCCATGTGACCTGTGACTAGTATGGTGACTGGCACTCGATTTTCCATCCATTTCTCTCATTTATTCAGACAGATTTATCGATTCTGATCACCTCAAATTGATCATCCTGGTGAACTACTGAGAAAGATCATAGTATATAACATACACATATACATACCATGTAGGAAAGCTTATAAAGAAGAATTTGCAAAATTCTTTCTTAACTTTCATTCTTTTCACGTTGCTAATTAGGTTGGGCATTCATTAAATTATTACCATTCTCTAGAACAGATCATACTGTACGATATTATTGTTGAATAACGGGATTCTTGTCAGTTATTCTTCACTCTTCACATCTTCTTCATGAATTTTCGCAAAATTTTTGACATCGGCTTTAACAATAACAGAAATCTTTCTCTCCTTCAATTCGATTTGATTCAATCTCAATCATGATGATTGACAAAGAAACTTGATGATGCACACCATTTCGTTATCGGAAGTAGTTCAACCGTCATGTTCTATTCTTTCGAATATCTTTTTTAGCTTGTTAAAGTATTTGGTAGTCAAAATATTTCCAAACACTTCATTCTTTAGCACATTTAATGTTCCATTTATTCCAATATATTTCTTGTCTGTACCCAAATTTTGATGGTTTACCACATTGTATTGCTTCTTACTTAGTCCATCAATTGCTTTTGCCATGAGCGACTGAATCCATTCAAAATAATCAGCAAAAAGAATAAAAGGAAGAGAGAGAAGAGAGAAAGAGAAAGAATTATCAGTTAAGAAATGATTTTTCATCATCTTTACAATCCTGATTACATGTACATGTACATTCATAATGATTCATTTCTCAATGAAGAAATTGGTGATTCATTTGCTTCTTATTTTTCTCTCTCTCTCTCTCGAAAACAATGATTGCTTGTAATAATGATGAATAAGACTCAATTTGAATATAATAGTTAACGGAAATAGATTACTTTTTATGTCTCCTTTTTTTCTTTTTCCTTCTCTTTCCTCCTCCTCCTTCTTCTCCTCTGTTTCTCCTTTTACACTACAATTTTTGCATCATTCATGATGCATTATTCCACCGGATATGGTGTAGTTCCTTTTTCTATCATTTTTTCCATTAGCCTGTTTATTCTTGAATATCTTTCCCCTGAAGAGCTGAACCTAAATAGATATATACATTCACTCTTCCACTGTTAGTAGTATGTGTGTGTGTGTATAAGTGTTTTGACTGATGAAATGTTTCTCCTAATTTCTTCTTGATGATGACAGAGAGATGGTGATAAAAAATTTAACCTAATATATGCATCATGATCAAATGGAGAGCCCAGATCTTGATGAACATGGTGTTCCTCAAATTATCAAGAATAATATGCTTTGTGAATTGCCATTCATTTTCGAATGCCTTGATCAAAGCTTATCATCAGACTGTTCTGATGACTTGGTCTTGACTTTGGGTTCCAAATTCTTTTCCCCTGAACTGATCCTTCTCAGCGGAGAGAAAGTCAATATACTTATCTGCTTCTAAACTCTCTTGAGTCTATGGATGAAGCAATTTTCAATTAATGATCAGTTGACTCTTTATCCTTGATCCACATCCTTTTAATGGATGACATTTGGGCGATACATATACTGATACTGATGCGTAATGATGATTCTCAGCATGATGATGATGCTGCTGCTGCTGCTGCCTTGAAGATGAAATATTTTCTCCTCAAAATTATTGCATGATGCATAATTAATAAGTTGATTCCAATTGATGTGAAGTTTCCTCATGTATATACAGCCATCAAATGATGCAAGCGGAAGAAGTAGAACACCACAACTACTACTCATCATCTAAACTATTTTCGAATATATTTTCAACCTGTTTTGATTGTACATTCTACACTATTGCATGATAACTTTTCCCTTCACACATACACATACACAAACACTCAATATCTTGCGAAGTTTCATATTCTTCTTCATCTTTAAAGTACAAGGTACATGAGATGCACATCTATTCCCAGCCTAGATGCATGTTGGCCTCTCTCTTTCTCGAGGTTTTTTTTGGTGGCCCTCATCTTTTTATGAGGAGGACTGATAATTTGAGAAAAACGACAAGTGACAAGCGACAAGCGAGAGAAGAGAGAGAGAGAGAGAGAGAGAGAGAGAGAGAGAGAGAGAGAGAGAGAGAGAGAGAGAGAGAGAGAGA
>QZCP01000179.1:203092-256872 GCA_003956705.1 Brevipalpus yothersi
GAGAGAGAGAGAGAGAGAGAGAGAGAGAGAGAGAGAGAGAGAGAGAGAGAGAGAGAGAGAAGAAGATTCTTTCACCATGAACAGGGTGCGTTCTTGATGATCTTCTTCTCCTCATCTTCTTATTCCTCTTGAAAGAAAACCACCAATCAGCCACTGTCTTTTTGGTTGCCTTTTGTGAGACTTGATCTCTTCTCTCTCTTCCTTCATCTCACTTGATCTGAAGAGAGAGGAAAAAAAATCAGGCTGATGATCAGACTGTGATGATGTGCTCCTAATTAGAGAATTGGCATCTCTTCTCCCTCAAGTGTCGTGATTTTTGGGAGAGAGAGAGAGGCCTTCCAAAATATTGGGACCATTTTGTACTCCACATACCAACCACTAGTGCTCCATCCTTATCATTTGTCTTTTCGTTTTGCATCACTTCGCCTCTGTCACTTGCCAATGAAGTTTAGAAAAGTTCCTCATGAGAGAGAGAGAGAGGATAGTCTAGGTGGAAAAAAACTTTCATGCCATGCATCCAGAAGGAAGAGAGTAGGAGAAGGAGGAGGAAAGTGGAGAAAATTTTTGCTCCTTGACAAAAATTAGTTGTCATCGAGAGTATGTTTTTTCTACTAAAAAACTCATATTTCTTATCATGATGATGCTAGTAGTCACCATCATTTATTCTTATGATGGATATGGGAGAGAGGAATGCTATTGCTCTTCTTCGTTTACTCTCTCTTCCTCTTTCATGTCTGAAAGTCAAAAATTCTGGAAACTCAATTGAAAACTTTCCATCAAACATAGGCTTACATATATATTCACGTTACTCTGGCTGTTGAGCTCAGAGGAACAAGAATGTGTGTGTGTGTATGTGTTCAATTTTCGTCTGTCAATGAATCATATTCAATCAAACTAGTTCTTTGGTGATGTGATATTGTAAGCACTGAAATGACATTGAGACAGATGGTAAATTTTTTGGATCATCAACAGTTTGTTTTGGAGTATATTCGAGAATACACATGAAAAACTGTTGGGGAAAAACATCTTTTTCGAGAGTTCATCAATTTTTTCCATGCATTTTTATCTCCCTTTGTCCTTGGTAGTGGAAAAATAAACTAGCTAACGGGACATCGCCATCGTCACTCCAATCATACATAATCACTTTTAACACACTTATTTGTGAATTATCATCAAAATGTTTGATGGGACCTTTTTTTCCTCTCTTTCTCTCCAACCCATTGCTCAATGATGACGATCGTTTAAGTTGTGAGTATCTCTCTTTTGGCCGCTATTTATTGCTTCATGCTTGATGCCTCGTTCCACTGAATTTCTGCTAATTAGATGCTTCTTTCCTCTTTTTTCTCTTTCTTTCTCTCTCTCAGTTTGGTGATGATAATTTTCTACCAGAATTTTACCCCGTTCTCGAGCATACTTTCGAGATGAGGCATACATACTTAGGAGAAAGAAGGCTCTTTAAGCAGCTGCTTTGCTACCAGCATCACGAACATACACATATACTTTTGCACCAAAATATGCTCTGATTGCTCTTCAACTGCTTATCTGCATGACAGTAGTGTCTTCTCTTCTGCTTTTCCATTTTAGCCTTTAGGGTTCTCGTATTCTGTAAATCTCTATCTCCTATGTCTTCTTACCAAAAATTTGCATACTTGCAAGCTAATTATAGACTTGTATGAAGCCATATACTCATCGTCGTCAATTATTTGCATATTTTCTCCTCTTTTTCTTAATTCGTTTTCCTCAAACTTTTTGACTTATCATATACACACACACTTCACACCCGAGAAAACACAATCAGTTGATGATTATTATGATGAGAGCCGGATTTTCAAAGGAAGAGAGAGAAAGAGAGTAAAGAGGGAGTTTGATATGTAGTAGTATTAAAATTTATCATGGCTATCGCTGATTATTATAAATAAGAAAAGGAACCAGTTCCTCTTCATCTCTCCTCCATCTCTTAAGTCATAGATTCAAAGCTTATTCTCATCTTATGATCCGACCGATCATCTGCATGAATTTACGAGGCTAATATACACCATCATGCTCATGTAGCCCCATAAGAGAGGGAGAGTAGCCTCAATAATCAGCCTAACAGATGATGAAAGAAGGCAAAAAGTTACTGTGGCTTTTGTGATATTTTTCATCATCATCTCAATTATAATTGTAATCATGATATACATGATCTCTCTCTCTCAAATGAGTCAATCTATATCAAAATAAGCTGCTCACAGCTTTCTGAATCCTCTATCAGTTGACATCTTCTTCTCTCTGTGGTTCCTCTCTCTCTCTTCCGTTTCTGTTGTATCAGTCGATACTTTTCGTTCTCATGTCTTTCTTCCACTCATACTGGACGTGTACAGCATTCTTGCTCAGACCACTTGGAGTAGCTTCCTCATCTGTCTCTTCTCATCGGTCTCTTTTTGTCACTGTTTTTCTGTGGACTTTCTCTCATTCATGCGATGAAGATCAAGAAAAGCTTGCCGAGAGAGAGAGAGAGAGAGAGAGAGGCAAAAGTCTCTGAGGCATTTAAAGAAAAAGGTCTCCTCTACGGTTTTCGTGTTGACCCAAGACGAGTCAGCCTGAACTGATGGCAATTCGCCACCCTGATTGGTACCACAGCGAAAGAGAGAAAGAAGCCGCTCTGGTTGGCTTCCGAGCCCAGCATCTTTTTTTCCGATCTTTCTCAAGACCCGAAAATTTCAAAGAGGAATGTAGAGGAGAAAAAAAGGAAGAAGAAAGATGAATTTAAGAGCCAAAGAGAAAGAGAAGTGAAACAAATTTTTTCGCGCTGATGAACGACAAGTTTTACGAGCGAAAATTGTTAATACTACTACTACTACTACTACTAGTCAGTCAGTCAGTTTTTCTCTCCTCAAAACAGTGTGAAAGTAGCTACGGAAGAGAGGAAGTTGATGAAGAAAGCGAAATGCTATTCGATTTTGTCGATTATTCGCTCATAAGATCAGTGAATCATGGAGAATTCGGGGAGAAGTTTTATTGTATTTTATACACACACATTCTGGCACACTTTTTTTTCCTCTATTCATTTCTTTCAAGGCAATTATCGCAACCAATACGGTCAGTGAAGCTCTACACTTTTAACTTATAATCGCTATCTCACTATCAGAATGCTTTAATTTTTTCAAAACTTATCTACTTATCCATTGCATTCAGGCTACTCTCTCTCTTTCTTTCTTTCGTTCTTTCACTTTCACTATCAATCTTTTTGGCAATCATATTTCTACATTCAATTTATCTCTACTGTTACTGAAAAAAAAGTGAGTTCAATGAAGTAACATCATTTCGATTGGCTGTCATCATAAATGATGGATTCCAAATAGTTTCGCATTTCAAGAGAGAGAAGAAAAAGTCATGTTGATGGTTGCACAGTTTCTCTTCTTCTACAGCAACACCAATTTGACTGTAATAATAATACGAATTACAGTAAAAAATGTGATAAACAAGAAAATCTCACAAGATGATACTGAATAGCAATATAACTCAACGATATTTAATTTTTCATTGAATTCTTAATTCTCTTCCTCTCTATTTTGAAATTATTGAAATTATTGCTTGCTCAAGCTCTCTCTCTCTTATACATCCTTCACTTGAACCGGAAGGCCTGTTTATCCAATCGGCAAACGGGTTTTTCTTACCTTTATTACTTTTCTCTTTAACAAAACTAATCAATTTGGCCTTAAAAAAATATTCCTGCATCAACAATCATGTCCTTCTGAATCTTTTTTTTCTCGATCTTCTCTCTCCATGATCTTGATCTTGTGAATGTGTGTAAATGTGTATTCGTGTGTTTGTGTCACTTGCTAGGGTTGTTGTCGAGAGAGAGAGGCTCTCTACACTAACTATTAGGTACAGAATGAAGAGAGAAATAAATCAATCGCTTATCAATCGATTCGATAAGTTGATCATAAGCATCGAACCTCTTTTTTCCCCGAAATGTTAATCGATTAGTAGTAGATAAAAATTTTTGTTTCTTAAACTACACTTTCGTTTACCTTGCTTGTTGATCGTGTTTTTGATATTACAAACTTTCTCTCTCTCTCTCTCTCCCTTGTGGCATCTTGATTGGGCTGGCCTAACACATACACACAAAATGAATTGCCTTGGGTTTTAATCCCTCGATATATTTAAATTGAATGAGGATTCAGTAACAAGCATACATACACATCCCCTCTACATGTATCACTTATCCTTTACACTATTCACTTCAAAAGCTGTTTACTAGCATCAAAAAATAAAAACAACAACAACAAAGTCACTTTCGCTATGTATGTGTGTGTGTGTGTGTGTGTGTATAATCGTGATCAGCTAGCTAATGTTGATGACATTCGAACACCCATTCATCATCTTTTTATCCACCTCTCTTTGTAACTTGCAAAATTCTTTTACTAGTCAGTTTCTCACTTGAGGCCATATTCTTCCTTTCTCTCTCTCTCTCTCTCTCTCTCTCTCTCTCTCTCTCTCTCTCTCTCTCTCTCTCTCTCTCTCTCTATTGGGTCCAGTTTAGGACTCACGATTGGCATGGCATGAAAATAGCCCACGTATTCGTCCTATGCTTTTTTCGTGGGCTCATATTTTTTGGTATATACACTTTTCTACAATAATGATACTTTCTTGAATATATCATACAGACTTCCTCTCTCTCTCACACACTCACTATGTGAGTTAATTTGTGATCCTCTTTTATGAGCCAAGTTGAAGTAGTGAATTTTTCTTTTTCTCTATTACCGACCACTAAAATCTTCTCCTGTGAAGAAGAGCTGATATCATTTTAACTATCCATAGAGGATGAGAGAGAGAGGTCATAATATGAGATCTCTCTAATACACTTTGATCCTGTCTTGGCGGTACATACTTATGCAAAAAGAAGAAGATGAAGAGTAACTATCACAAGAAAATTGGAAGGAGGAAACATCCTTCTTATGCTTAATAACTATTTATCATCGTTCGTTGAGAATCTTCTTCTCATCTGGAACGGTCATCCTTCCTCTCCTCCTCAACATGTGTATATATATGTGTGTGTGTAGCCCCAAAAAAATCAAGATCATTGGTACCTCTCTCATTCTACACCATAGAGCTTGAAACTTGTATATAATATAAATATATATATCTCTCTCTGTATAACTTCATCTCTTCATGCTTGTGTTTTAAGTTAACTGCTGAGCAGCATCCCTATTGAGGCTAATCATTCTTCTTCCTCTTGGTATTTCTTGAGAGTGTCAGATTCACCATGATTTGAATAAGATTGTGTAGAGAAGAGAGAGAGAGTATCTACTTCCCAACAGTATCCACTAGTTGATCTTTTCGCTTTCTGTCCTCGAGTCAATAGCATGTTGATAACTTATGTATCTTTTTAGACAAGCTTGGGCCCTACTGAGATGAGGATGCAGTGGAGAGGTGACGTTTTTTTCCTCTGAATTTTTTGCTCCTCATCTCGGTGGTTTTTTCTCCTCTCTCTCTCTCCCTCTTCGTTTCGCCTCTGTTTGACTGATTTTTCCGGTCTGTTTCCTAGTTCACTAAAAAACTGTTTTCGAAAAAATTTTTTCTCTCCAAAGCCGATTTTCTTCCGACCGCTAGCTAAATTCTCAAATTCCAACAATTTTTTGCACATGAATTTTCTTATTTGCACATCTTAATTTAGCATTTATGATACACACTGCACACAGAACAACTTTGTTCTAAGGAAAATTGATCACAAAATTGGTAGAAAAATTTTATCTTATTCACATCTTTATCCGCATTTTGTGATTTATTGCTCAGACCTCCCTAAACCGCATCAATATTGAGCAAAATTCAGAGTTTCCAGTGTATATGTAAAGTGTATATGTGTGTGTTTCATTTTCTGGCTTTTACTAGTAGAAAATTTGGTTGTGTGGACCTCTCTCGAGTTGAATGAATAGCATATTTATATATGATTCTCTTTAATTATTGTAACTTCCTCGCCCTCTTTCTCTTTCTCTTACGCTTATAATTGAATAGTTTGATGATGCTAATGTATTTTTTTTCTCTCTCTCTCTTATTTTTTGTCCGCCCTTATTCTCTAGGTGTAGGAATAGTTTTGATAACTGTTAGTGGAATCGCATGGCGTTTGACCTCAACCGGTCCAACATGGAGAGCACTTTTTGGATTCAGTGAACTGCCACCCTCAACAGTTCTCAATGGCAATTCACTTGAATCAACCTCACGTCGATTTTTACCTCGTGTACCAGCACCACATGGACGAAGTGGTGCCCATCATCATCCGTATGGAGCCATGTTTTATCCAGAATTTCAATATCGTCCACCACCGCCATCCTATCAAGCATCAATGCAAGAATATCGTCTCCGATTATTATTATTGGAACGTTCATCATCTCATCCTCCACTCACCACATCTTCACCAGTTTCTCCTCCGCCTACATATCGAAGTTCAGCGGCATCCAGTCTTGCAGGTAAGAGATCAGATCATCAAATCATTGATGAATGTGAGTGCTTATACTATTACTACTACCTTCCACTACTCTCTAGCATATCATCATCATGTTAGCTTGTGTAAGCTCTCTCTCTCAAGGGCTGAACCCAGAATTTTGATAGTAAAAGAGAACAGTCATCACAAGAGACACAGAAAAGAGAAGACAAGATGTCATGAGAATAAAAGGCCAATCATGGTGATGAAGATGTTGCCGTTGTTGTTGTTGTTGCTCTGAATGCAAATTCATTTTGGGCGAAGAGAGAGAGAGAGAAAGAAAGAGACAGAATGAAAAAAACCGGACAACATGATTTTGGTCCGATGATCAATTGAGAACACCAATAAGAGAGAGGAAGAGGGATAGATGTTGTGTATGTGTTACACTTGAAACACAAGAGAAGATGGAAAACGAAAAAAAAAGAGTTAGATGAAAAACAAGAGAGACAAAGATGCGTCAAACCTCCCACAGTTAGAGGAACAGCAGGAGATAAATTTGGGTAGAAAAAAAGGATGTACATGTACATGTATGTGTGTGTGTGCTAGAGAGGATGAATGATGTGGATAGTGTTCCAAGATGGGATGTACATTTTCTTTTTTTGTATACCAAATAGCCATCATCATTGATCGCGCAAACCCAGTTTCACCGCTTTTTAGCTTGTGTATGTGTGTGTTGAATTAGAAATTGGCTCCTGGAAATTGGTGTTTGGCGGCCTGTCATGTGATCATGTAAGCAAAAGAGAGAAAAAAAGAGTAATGTATGATGATTGTTGTTGCATAGAAGATGTAGGAGATGAAAAAAAGATGGAATAAAGAGAGAGAGAGGAAAAAGAAAAAAAGGTATCCAGTAGGCATTGGCTACCTGATAGATACCTCTTTCACCTAAAAAACTTTTCCTTTATGCTTATTCCGTTCACCGAGTTGTTATATATTAGTTAGTGTGAACGTATTGTGGTACCCAAAATAGACCTCAAAAATGTTAATTCCCATCGTAATTAAGCGCAAATAACTCAATAGAAACATACATTACATGTAGTAGAATGTTTTACCCACACGAATTGAAAAGGTTCATCATTTTTTGAGAGAAAAATTCTTTACCTCTACCTTGAGTTGTGTATGTGTGTGTGTGTGTGTGTATGCATGTAACAGTTACTTTCCCTCTCGCTTTTGTGCATATTCTCGCTCTCTATCTCTCCATCGATGATTGTAGTGTCCAGTAACCACAATTACAACAACATCAACAGCAACATGATGACTGAATCCTTCTTCCCTTTGAGAAGGAGATCAAAGAAGAGAATGGTCATCATCACTACATCTCTTTTCTCTTCTTCGTTTGCGAATGACGAACATGTGAATGAAAGGTTTTCATTTCATTTGATCTTCCCTACAAAAGTGATATTGTGAATAGAACTTGCGAGAGAAAGTGTGTTCTTATGTATGTGTGTATGTGTGTGTGTGTCTGTATATGCATTTCAAATGTGTACAAGTCATCATGATTCACACTTACAGCACACACAATAAATGAATAGTAAGTCAGGTTGAGAGAGTATTTCTGTATTGGGTATGTGAACGAAAGTGAAATACATACATACAGACTCACACATATGTGTATGAACGGCTGTTCATGCAAGAGGCCAAAAAGATTGAATAGGAGGTTCGATTGTCCAGAAAGGTGATATAAGTTACCAACATTCTCAAATCTTGGTGTGAGAGATACGCAATAGGTGTATATATATGAGTGTGTATATCAGAAAACTTTGGTTGGCATTTAGAGAGTGTTTTCAGATTCTCATTGGAAGAATATCATTTTTATTATTACTTCCATGCATATCTTTGCCGAAGCATACCGCTTCTCAACTTCTGTCATTCGTTGGTTTGTTGGAAATTCTTCCTTCATATTGCATCCAATTACACGTTTCATCAAGGAACGAATACCCAGTCAGTCACACATTTGTTCAATTGAATTTTATTTGACAGACAGCTTTGTGAAATCTGATTTGTCATGAATCCTCATGAAAATTATTCTGAGTTGAAAAAATTTTCGTACTGCTTATCATTGGAATGTCGAATATTACGGTGTTCACTTGCCCATCATTTGACATCCTCTCGGTGGTTCCTAATAGCTTCCCCATCTCATTTCCTTTGGAAAAGTTTCTCCTCCCCACCAGCATTTAAGAGAGAGCAACTTGCTCTCTTCCGTTTTGGGTCACAGAGAGAAGATAGTTCATCCTGCAATTTTGACCAGATTGATGATTCAAGTTGAAATTTCATGAGAACTATCCTCGGTGGTCCTCTTTTTTTCATAGCCAGTCAACCAATTGCACCCTGAGGGCTTTGAGCGTCTCTCTGAGTTTTTATACCGAGATACTTTTCTTTTTGTGGCACCTTTTTGCCCTACGATTACTAGCTCGCTTACTATAAATATACATCATCATATATATACGTGCTCATGAGGGCTCAATCTTCCACTTGTTGCTCATCTTTAATTCACCAATTCACCGATTCTGATCAGCATCTCTCTCTCTCTCTCTCTCTCTCTCTCTCTCTCTGAATTTCAAAATGAATTTTACTCACGAACCAAAATGTATACATACTTATTTTATTATCACACATATATCCACAAAGAGCAACTGGTTCCCATCTGTGTGTGTGTGTAGGTACTTAATAGGCACAGGTATTTTGTATCTACTGATTCAAGTCATCAACTGTTCCATTCTCTATCTCTTAAATAGTCTTCTCCTTCTTGTATTCTATCCTCGTCACACACTCTTGTCCACGCTCTTCCTCCCTTTTTTCCACCCTCTGATGCTTCTTTCTCTCTCTTTCTTTCTCTCTTTCTTCCCTGTTACCTGTTGTTTCTCATTATATTCCGTTCTCTATCTGTCTTTTCTCTTTAAATTGCCGATGGGCTCATCGTCATGAGTGATTCTGAAGTGTAGCATATTTAAGTGGTATACGTTCAACCGGAATCACCTTTCCTATTATCTATCTATCGGGAATAGTAACAGCTTTCAGTCGACTTTGACGTGCCAAGATTTTCTTTTTCCATCGTATGCATACATATACACACACACACATACATGTAGTGTATTCAACATCCATTGCAGTATGACCATAATCAAATTAGTTTGATTGTGTGTGATTTTGTTGATCCTTGATCATGCTGTGTGTGCATATGTTTTGGAGAGGCACTTTTTCATTTGGTCGCGCAAGATTGGCATTAAATGAGTGGATCAAGCCGAAAGAAATATTCTTCCTCCTCTTGCATTCAGACACATTGAAAGTGGTTTACCTTTGTATGATGTAGTTTTGTATTTATCTGTAGATATATATATTCACAAAACCTTTATGGTCCAGGTCGATGGTCTCTAACCAATTTCCTTCTTCAACTTACCACCTCCACCTCCTTCCTCATCTTCATCTTCTTCTTCTCTTCCTAGTCTTTATGCACCTTCTTTTTATGCTTGCTTCCCGTTTTTTTCAGTGAGATCTTGATCATTTGTAGCTATTTTATCACCAATTTTTCTATCTATCTCAATTATTCAATCGATGTTACCCACGCATACATACACACAAGATAATCTCTTCCTTTCTCTTTATACCCACAATTGTGGCCCTTTTATCCATCCTCAATACCCTAAACTGCTGTCTATCCTTCAAAATAGGAGTAACATTTATTCAGTGATGAGAAGAAGAAGAAGAGTTAAAAAAGAATAATAAAAAAGGTTGCCCTTTTAGCCATTATTATTATTATTATTATTGTACATGTTGTATGCACTCCTAATTTTATTTTATCCATTTTTGATGTTTTCTTTCATCATCTTTCAAGGATTTTAGTCCTTTCTCTCTCTCTCTCATCACCTTGTATTTGATTTTTAGTGAACTTTTTTTCATTCTATCAACTCTTGTTTTCCTCTCTCCAAACGTCAACCAACCTAACGGGATTCATTTTTTTCATGTATACTCTCCATCTATCTTCCCAACAACCTCATCTTAATATGAACAATGATGATGATGCTTCAAAGCCACTCTCTTTGCCGAAGATGGTGAAAACGTTTAAGTATTTCACATCCATATCATTCAGATCAACAATACTGAGAGAGAGAGAAAAAAATGAATGACAGAAGCGAAAGGAAAGGATGAAGAGAGGGAAGAGTTGGACGAAGAAGAAAAAAATCAAACTTTTTAAACTGGGTTATCATGTTAAGAGCAACATCGTCTTATCTCCATGATTAAAGTGATTCTCACTCTCTTTGAATCCTTTTCTTTTTTATATCTTTTTCTCTCTCTCTCCCTCAATCCACTTAATCTCCTCCATTCAATGTCCATATCAATTGATTTGATTGCTCTCCACTAACGTTGATCATTCTTCTTGTTGTACACCTTGGATGATGATTATCATACTGATGAATATCTTTTCTTTCTCTCTCTTCTTCCTCCAGGTACATTGAATAGAGCAGCCAATGAATCGAATAATATTACCAATCACAATAACATCAATTCAACGACAAGTACGACCACTGGTACTGGTGTTGCCAATTCGATAGCCACTGGAGCAACTTTAAGGCCAATGAGTAGACCGCCAAGCTATCGTTCGATCATATCCGATCCAATACAAATTAATAGTCATAATGTCAACAAAAATGATGACAATAGTGTTATCATTGCTAATAATAATTCGTTGAGGAGTAATTCATATTCAACGTCTCGCTTAAGCGTTATTGATCAATCGTGTACTCCTCATCATGTAACATCTTCATCTCCACATACTAGTCAAAATATCACATCACCTGGACTTGCCTACAAAGATGATGTAAATAGAGTAACGATTCATCAAACAACGACCACTTCTCAAGTTTGCACTCCTAATGGAGTGAATATAGTTGCCATATCGCCAGTGACTTCCGAACGTTTGGAGCCAGTCACAATTAGTACATCTTCGATTGATTCCGCTTGCGATAGTAGTAGTAGAGGTAGCAGTAGTAATGATATAAGTTCAACGAATTGTAGTAGTAGCAATTGTGGACTATCTCAATCAGTCAATTCAATTAGCTCAATTCGTGAATCTTTACCTCTACCAACATCGCACAGTGTGATCGAAGGCTCGGAAGTTCAAATACTCGCCCATGTATGACGAGTATATCCATCTGGAAGATGACATTTTTTTTTTATTTTCACTGTAAATAATGTCTATCTCATATTTGTAGTTGATAAATTAACGTATCTCATGGTGAAAGAAAATTGTGATTAAATTTGTTAGGGCTATTCACACAACTACTGTTAAAGTTTGAACAATACCGAAAAGCTGTTATCGAGTTGAACTATATACAAGCTATGGTAAACACAACGTATCATGAGATATTTTTTTGAATGGCAACTAATGCTGATTTAATGTGAAATGTGTAAAGTCTATCAAGAGTGAATCGATATGGACTTCTTTTGAGAAATATTCGAAAATGATGAACCTCTAAATGATGAGATCAGACAAAAATAATCGATGACTTGGCATGGAAAGAGACAGAGGCATCCGAAATCAATAGATGGTGAGTTTAAAAATTGACTAATTTCTTGAATTCCACTAATTTTCAACTTGTTACTCTTCTCAGGAAATTAACTTGGACGCATTTGCTTTTGAAGCTGGATCCTTGAAACTAAGCGAATTCGATTTCCAATTTTCTACTTCTTCTTCTAGTTGTAAAGAATTGTATTCTTCATTTTGACTGATGGTAAAGATCAGCCAGAGGTCAGCTAGCTTAAGATGATCAATAAGTAACGAGTCCAGCAGTAACAGGTCAGCCTGTTATGAGCCGCCTTCCAAGCCGATGACATTTTGAATGGTTTCATTTAAGAATATATTTTTCGGGTCCATTCCTTCAGTGATGATTTTTACTAAGGACAAGACGTTGCCAAATTCATGTCAAAATTAACAGCAATCCATGTGAAACCTATCAATAAAGTTTAATTACAAAAAAGATCATGATTTTATATGGTTGAGATCGTCTTTATTTTAAGAACATGTAAAATTAGTAAATTGACTCGGGCTTCTGAAAGAAGAGATAATTGTAGAAAATACAAAAGATCCCAAAAATTGACACCACACAGTGAAATGAGATACTTAATCAAATATGAGTTCTCAATTTTTTTCTTACACCTACTTTACATCAAAACTACTTACTGTATATGCTCTTAACTGTCACTCTCATATTTTATGACACCATTGTCAGTTTTTACCCCCGATTCAGAGGTGGAAATTGGATTGAAGATGAACAAAAATAAGATCATCGTTTTATTTTTATTATCAGTCCACAAGATGAATGATCTATTTGTTCCTCTTCGACTTTTTTGGACGATCTTAGGCTAACCTACGTAAAGTTTTGCTCAAGATGTCATTCTGACTTCAATTGATAAGATTTGCTTCGTTGAACTCGTTCGATTCCATCAGGTTTTCTAGAATAATTCACCTCTTGAGAACTTCAAAAATTATCGAATACATAATCATCGTTATAGCCTAATTCCTCTTTCTGTATGCTTAGTAAGTCTAGAAATTCAATCATTTTACACACCTTGACAATGTCTTGTGAGTCAGAAAATGATGATGATCAACAGCGCCAATGTTTTGTGTGTGTGTGTGAATGTGAATGTGTTGGGTTTGGTGAGATCACAATCAAATATCATCATCTTCATTTCAATTGTTTTAATCATGATGATTAGTTGATTTCTGTGTGCCATTAATGTATGACTATTTAGAGTATATGTGTTCTGTTTCATTCAATCGAACAAAATGATCATGGTAGTTATAGTAAACGTTTTGAATCAGTTTTGGTGATCAATGTTCTTCTTTGGGTGTTGACATAATGTTCAATTAAACGTTTCACGGTAAAGATTTTGTGTCATTTTCATCTTGAACACTAAATCTTTGGACATTCTTTTGTGTGCTGATATCCACTAGTTTGCTGTGATCATATGTTCAAATTGCCATCATAATTTAATTTTCAAATTCCTTCAAATTATCATACATGATACGGTCTGTTTTACTTATTGTTTACATTTGAGTTCAAGTGGCAAAACACTTTGATAATGGCTTTCAAGTCACCATCTTCTCTCGGTAAATTATCATCAGATCGACTGTACTTCACCGGTCATATCATGATCAGTGTCGTTTTGTTATGCTTATCTTCTATTCAATCACTACCAACGTCCTCAAGTCCTTCATCATCAGCACAACAACAAGCTACCCCAATAATATTGGAGCATCCAAGAAGATTGACTCCATCACTGGCAATAGCAATGGTTACTGGTTCAAGTAATGGATCGGTTGAAGAATATTGTCTAGTCCATTTTGACAGCGATAGTATTCCTACCCAAATTGAAGATGTCAATTTTAGACCTCTAAATTATGTAAACACTAAATTTTGTAGATTTCATGCGGAAGCTAACAGTGAAAGCAATGGAACGTATAAGGATGAATATTTATTGATAGATTATGATCAAGATTGTCCACTCAATCAGAGTATAACCACTGCAATCATCCTCTATCCATCGATCAAAGGTAATTTTCTTTTCATTTCAATTATCTTTTTAGATACCAATCTTCATCGGCATTCATTGGAGAAGAATCTCCTCTCCACATCCGTTTGTTAACTATTCTCAAAATTAACAAAGTCTACTCATTCAATCCATACTCATCAGAAAATATCTAGTATACATGATGATAAGAACCTCTGTTGACTCTCCTTCCCTTCCTCTCTGGTTGCTTTGATTCACCATTTCTTGTGAGATTGTTGATCATCAGGTGTATTTGAACGCCTAACATCTCCATTTTACCATCGATAATCGGTTTATTGATGTCCCATGTTTGTTTTCCTTTATGCTTGCCTCCATCTCTTTTCCATTCCACTTCTCCACGATGTCTTCTGCCATTTGATCTCTCTAGACGTTCCAAGAATACATCATCATTTCTTCCTCTACGAAAACCCGCTTCATAGGCACCATAACTTGGTGATCTCATGTATCTGGTATGATAAGAATGTTAATGTCGAAGTTACTAAATCATCGGAGATTTCATTTTATAATGATTTTCGTATACTTACTGGAAATTTTTTCCCTGTTTCCGCTTGTGATCATCATCAAACTTATCATGAAATCTTGTCGGGCCCAGTCTTGAGCAACCCTCTCTACTCCAATAGCAATTATCCTCATTTCGTTTAAGTTTATCGTAAGTTTCTGTGATTGAAGCAATTCTGATGAGAAGTAACACAGGCACTAAAATTTTACTACTTTTGGCACCCATTCTTTATCACTTGACTTTCAAGTAGATTCACGACATTCAGTTGAGAAATGGTCGAAATCATTTCCTGCGTTTAACTGATGTACAAAAATCATTCCATTACATAATCTTATTGTTGATGTCCATTCTGATCAGCCAGTCTCTCTGCTTCCGTCTTGATGGTCTGTTTGATTTTCAGTTGGTGAAATGGTGAAAAAATCAATTCCAATAAAATTACACCAAAAACGGTTTTTAAATCCAATTACATCATAAGTATATATTCATTGAAGTTGTTAGTAGTTACATCCCCTCGACAATCTTTTTCATCATATCTTTTTGTGCGAACAATATATTTTTTTCCAACTCAATCTTTTCATACACACTTACTATATTTCACCAACTTCCGTCCGTTCCTCATTCATTAAATTTTTCATCACTTCTCATGGCAGAAACTTAGTACGACATATCAGCACAATGTATCTTTCCTGTTCCTTCAAACTTCCACACATTCTACTTTATGTGTCTTTTTTATTGGTAGTTTTTGCTTTTGTCAGGAAAAATTTTTCAGATGAATCCGTCTTCATCTAGTGACATTTTAGGGGATATCACCATCATTATTTATGATTCTTTTTGAGATCATTTTTACTATCTTCCATTTCTTCTGGTCAAACATTCGAAGACTATCCAAATTTTGTCTTAAATTACACAATGTTGATTCACTAGCATTACAAAACAATTATCACTAAAACTAGACAATTACAACTCATCTATGATAATTTTATCTATTTTTTATTGATCAGGTTTAATCATTGCTACACCAAATCGAATTCCAATTGATAAAATCACTGTGAATGGTTCTTTATTGGAAGGAAAAAACTTTACGATTGCACAAATTCAAGATAATAAAGAAATAAAGAGATCAGGACTTCAACTAGCAATATATACTGAAAAGGATGATGGAATGATACAACCAGGACTCGTATTACTATCAATCGTTGCTATACTAATTGTGTGCGCTTCTGGCTATACATCTGGTCTCCTGGAATACATATCCATTCTTCATCGTCAAATCGAGACTGATAAATCCAAGATAGCTGAATTATCCGCTGCTGATCCTTCTGATCAAGCAGGACCAGATGATGCAAATGGAACGGATCGAGAGAATGTTCTCAAGAAATGTCGAAGTAGCAAAGATAGTGGAAACTTGAAATTTACTGATCGGACTGCAGCTCTATTCGTTGTCTATGTTAGCGTAACTCTTTTGCTTCTTTACTTCCTCCGTGATCATATTATCATCATCATGGTAACCCTCTTCGCAACTTTTTCAATTTCGTCCATCTACTCTCATTTGTCATCTCAATTGATGCCTTATTTACAAAGATTCCGAGAGAGAAAGGCTGTTTTTTATTCTATTCGAGCATCACTGCTTATCATCTCATCAATTGGTCCAGTGACATGGTTTTTTATTCGAAAAACCGATAAAGCTTGGCCATTACACACGGTGCTCTCATTCGCAGTCCTCTACCATATCGTCCCCAAGTTCAGATCTCAAAGCTATCGTACTTTGGTGATACTTTCATCCCTCATTTTGGCCTATGATGTTTTTTTCGTTTTCGTAACTCCCTTATTCACCACATCAGGACAGAGTATTATGGAACAAGTTGTTTTGGGAGGATCTTCCAAAAATTCAAGATTTTTCTTTGGACCCAAGGAATACTCTGAATCACTGCCATTTTTCCTGAAAATACCAAAGGTGTTCACCCCCGATAAATTGGATCTCAAATGTCGAGAAATAGCATCAACCATTGGTCTTGGATTCGGTGATATCATCTTTCCAGGCATCATCGCAGGCCATTGTCATACATTTGATCTGTTCCGAGCGACTCCTTTCAAGCTGTATTATACCGTAAATTGTATCTCATTTGCAATTGGCCTTTTCCTCACCTACATCGCTCTCAACCTCATGCAAATTTCTCAGCCAGCTCTATTGTATCTTGTGCCTTGTACGATCATACCTCCTATCTTGATCTCTCTTTATCGCAAAGAGTTCCACATGCTCTGGGTGGGAGTGGAGCAGCTACTGTCTGAGGGTTATGATATTACCTGTCAGAATCCGGTCAGTGGAGTCAATTCCAGCTCTGAACCAAGAGTTTCTTTGGTGGAAAATGATCAAGCAAGCTTAAAAGAACAAACCACCTCTAATTAATTAATTTCTACTGGCAAAATTCTCATTTTTGTATCACATGAGATTTTCGAATTGCTCATGCTACCTGTGCCTTTGTTGTTCGATTGAAGAGAGAGGAATAATTGGATACTCCGCGTCTACTTTCCAGTCTTTTATTTTGCAATTATACCCAATTTTTTCTATTATAAATCACTCATTGAACTTTTTTTCTGATATAATAATAATAACCACTAAATCCCAACGATTCCATCATGGGCTCATCTGAGTTCCATGACTTAACGTCTCACATCTTTCCGAGTGCTCTTTTTTCATTCTTCTCTGTACTAAAAACTTCTCTTTTTTTTGAAATCAATGATTGATTAAATTGTCAGAAATAAAATTTCACTTTATGAACGATTCTTTCGAAAATCTTTACCCTCTTAACGCCTTGACAAACAGTAATAGCGATTAATAATTCCTTTTTGATGAAATTTCAATGCATTGAAAGCTTTAGCCTGTTTGTCGAGGTTCATTGGCAGTGTCACCGTTAAGGTGACCAACTATTCTAAAACAATTTCTTAAATCTTGTCGCTCTCGGTGTCATAAAATATTGAAACAAAAGCACCAAAAACTCAATTCACAAAGCCAAAGTTAATCCTAGATGAAAAAACTTTGAATCATGAAAGAATGGTAAGGATTATCTGATTATTCATGCTGAAAGATAGTTGAC
Organism: Brevipalpus yothersi; assembly: GCA_003956705.1. Taxonomy (NCBI): domain Eukaryota; kingdom Metazoa; phylum Arthropoda; class Arachnida; order Trombidiformes; family Tenuipalpidae; genus Brevipalpus; species Brevipalpus yothersi. Next base: position 220,716 of record QZCP01000179.1, read on the forward strand.
TGTTCAAAAGAAAGGAAGGTAGCTCATACACAAGGTGTAATACTCACGTAACTTTGAGACTCACTTGATTTTTTGGCTTCTTTTGTTTCGATTCGGTGTATATTCTTTCAATATCAGTCCTAGATATTTGTCTGTCCAGCATGATTCGAAGATCAATTGGAAAATCAATACAGCTTTTTTGCACGATTAATTCAATCGATTATTTCTTTCAACGATCAACATTTGAACACTCCTGAAGTCGGTTAGAGGTCTTGGCTAATTCGCCCAGAAGATGTTTTTTTTTCATTTTTTAACAGTAAAAATGTGAATTTATGTTTGTTAGTTGATAATCAGCTGATGAATTCATCCCGTGGTGGAATGAAAATGTTATTAGAATTGTTAGGGCTATTCGAAGACTAAGTTTGAACAATTGAAGAGCTGTCATCCACTTGAACAATGTGCAAGATGATAAATACAAGGCAAGGTATCATGATTATTCCATACCACATTTTAATTAATCAAATGTGAAATCAGTGAATCTCGTAAAACTTGACCAAAATGCAATATTTTCAAAATCTGTTGTCAACCGGTGATGAGGACGAACCGGAACCGGATCCAGATCCAGATCCTCCAGCATCACCTACATCATCCTCCAGTGGTGAAGACAATTTACCTCCTCCACAACGGGACAACATCAAAAAAATTGGTTACTTGTCAGAAGAAGAGACAGCAACATTCAAAAAGAGCTTGGAGTAAGAAATTTATCAAGTTGCTTGTGCTTGTTGGACAAATATTTTTGAAATATTTTAACTTCAACACTGTTATCGGAAGACTAGATGTATTTGATTAATTTTATTTTTCATCTCTTTTGATTCCTATTCTTTTAAGTAAGGATTTAGGCGCAGATTACCTATCAAAAACTTATTATAAGCCACCCCCATTGAGAAGAGGCCAGCAAAGTGAACAGAGACCGGCAGATCAGAGTCAAGGAGAACAACAAGTCAGCTCGCAACCACCTGATCAGAGTACATGGTCAGTCCACAAGAAACTGACCATGGCTCTTCCAGCCCACAATCACCTGAATCACCTTCACTGAGTGCTCGAGAAGATGAGCAAACTCAACCCAAACAACTGTTTCAATCAGATGACCAGCCACCGATTGATCAACAACCAGCAAGCCCCACACCGACTGATGATGGTTCCCCGATAAACCCTGTACAAGACCATCCAACGATAGCTACTGACCAGAGCCCATTGAGTCCACGAGATGCTGACCAAGGGGCATCCAGTTTACAAAGTACTGACGAGAGATCATCTACACCAGAATCACCTTTATTCACACCCCATATACCTAGACAACGACAGCAAGCAACCGGCCAACAATCAACTGGCGAGCAATCCATTGGTCAACAGCCAGGTAGTCCCATGCCACCTGATGATGGTTCTCCTGTAGCCTTGATTCAAGATTATCCAACGTTAGGAGCGATAATACCAACGGTTCTAGCTGTCATTTTCATATTAATACTCTATAGAGCTATCAAATACGTTATCTTCCAATATTAATATTAATATTAATGGTGATTCTTTGAGTATACATCTGTAAATGATCATATTTTTTGAATTGTAATGAATCCAAATCATCCAGAGTATCAACATTGAATGATCAATTTTCTTTTATTCCCTATATTGAAAAGAAGTTTCCATGTATTTTCGCATGCAAAAAGACAAACAGGTAAAAAAACAAAGGCTGTGATAACTTTCATGTTTGGCACTCTTTTCTAGAATATCCAGCTCGCCAAACTAAGGATTTTATTGTGCAAGAATTCAGCCACTGTTAATTGCCGTTCATGACCAATCACATAGCTTTTCTCCTGATCAATTATAAATAACAATAATAACACCTCTTACCATCAGAATATGTATTCACCACCTTAATAACATTCTCTCCACTCAGACTGATTATTTATGATTTTGGCCAACCCAATTTTGAGTAGATCACTAATTTCTCACATTGAGAGACTAGTGAGCTATCGATGAGAAACGATCGCATTATGTTACTCACGTAATTATGAAAACTTCTTAGTTCGATAAGGTCTCCAAGTGAATTCGTCTGAAAAAAGTTTTTTTCCCTTCACACGATGAAAATATGCATTAATTCATAATTGGCATATGATTATCTTTCGTGCTCAGATAGATTTGTGATTAGGATTGTTAGGCCTAGTCGAAACAAATGTTTGAACAATCGAAAAGCTATCGGTTAAACAATGCATAAGCTGATAAAAAACAAGGTATCATGAAAATTTTCTCACGATACATCCAATTCAATCCAATGTGAAATCGGTGAATCTCTTCAAACCTAATTACTATGGAAAATTTGCAAGATGCCTCCAGTTCCGGTGAAGAGAATAATCCATCTCCTCCATCACCCAGTAAGGACAATACACCACCACCCTCAACCAGTGGGCAAAATCAGCCACCTTCACCTGCCCCATCCTCTTCCGGTGGAGAAGATGATTTACCTCCTCTACAACAGGACAACATCAAAAATATTGGTGACTTATCAGAAGGAGAGACAGCAACATTCAAACAGAGCTTGGAGTAGGAAAATTTTTGAGTTTTTTTTTGTACACAATATATTTTGATATATCGTTTCACTGAAAAATGAAATGAAAAATAGGTGAATATAATTGATTTCAAATTTTTTTCCTTCTCTCCTCTGTGTCCAAGACGTATTGGCAAATCGCAGGTCAGAGCGGTAAGAAAAGCAGTAAAACGCAATGAATCCCTGAAAGATGTAATTGAACGAAGACTATCAAGACGAAAAACAGGAGAGCTATCGAGTGAAAGTTCCGGAGATGGTGGTCCAGATGACCAGAGACCAGAAGGTGGAGTCTCAGATGACCAATGGTCAGAGGACGAAGCTCCAGAAGCCGAAGGAGCAGGGACACAGCCTCCGGGACCAGGTCCAATAAGAGGAATAGCTTCCATGTCAGAGGAAGAAACGGCAGCATTTAGAGCAAAATTGGAGTAAGAAATTTGCCAAGTTGCTTGTGCTTGTTGGACAAATATTTTCACTTCAAGATTCTTATCAGAAGGCTGGGTGTAATTGATTAATTTTATTTTTTCATCTCTTTTGATTCCTATTCTTTTAAGTCAGGATTTGGGCGCAGATTACCTATCAAAAACTTATTATAAGCCAGGCCCATTGAGAAGAGGCCAGCAACGTGAACAGATACCAAGAGAACAGAGACCGGCAGATCAGAGTGCATCTAGTCCCCAACAAACTGACCATGGCTCTTCCAGCCCACAATCACCTCAATCACCTTCACTGAGTGCTCGAGAAGCCGTGCCAACTCAACCCAAACAACTATTTCAATCAGATGACCAGCCACCGATTGATCAACCACCAACAAGCCCCACACCGACTGATGATGGTTCCCCAATAAACTCTGTACAAGACCATCCAACGATAGCTACTGACCAGAGCCCATCGAGTCCACCGGGTGCTGACCAGGGGGCATCCAGTTTACAAAGTACTGATGAGAGTTCATCTACATCAGAATCACCTTTATTCACACCCCATATACCTAGACAACGACAGCAAGCAACTGGCCAACAATCAACTGGCGAGCAATCCATTGGTCAACAGCCAGGTAGTCCCATGCCACCTGATGATGGTTCTCCTGTAGCCTTGATTCAAGATTATCCAACGTTAGGAGCGATAATACCAACAGTTCTAGCTGTCATTTTCATATTAATACTCTATAGAGCTATCAAATACGTTGTCTTCCAATATTAATGGTGAATCTCTGAGTATACATCTGTAAATGATCATATTTTTTGAATTGTGATGAATCCAAATCATCCAGAGTATCAACAGCGAGTAATTTTCTTTTACACCCTTTATTGAGTAGAAGTTTCCATGTATATTTTTTACATTTTTTTCGCATGAAAAAAGAATGCCAACAAAAGCTGTGATAACTTTTATGTTAGGAACTATTTTCTAGAATATCAAGCTCACCAAATCATGGATCCCATGGTGCAAAAATTCAGCCATCGCTAATTGCTATCTATGACCAAACTCATAGCTTTTCTCCAGATCAATAATAAATAATAATAATAATACCTCCTCTTACAATCAGGATATGAATTCACCACCTTAATAACATTCTCTCCACTCAGACTTATTATTTATGATTTTAGCCAACTGAATTCTGAGTAGGTCACTTATTCCACAGTATCACGAATCATTTGTTTATGTGTTATGAATCCAAATTTTCCAGTGTCTCAGATCTGAATGTTCTAGAAAAAAGATGGAAAAAGAGGAGATAAAGTATTTTCAAGCTTGATTGACGTCCTGTGAAGTTTTTTTTTCGTTTCTTTCAAACTTTAAAGAAATCAATTTTAAGATCTCTGTACTTCTCATCATTTCCTTGGGATCAATGAGACACTGATTCTCTTGATTCATTGTGTATATACCCTCGAATCGTCAATTCTGGTTGGTTTCATGGGGACTTAGTTTGACAAGTTGAATGACATTTTACCATGTTCCACATTTTAACCTCTGGTATTTGAGATGAAAGAAAGAAAAAGCTTACAATAATCATTTCTCTCAAGTTTCTTGACACTAGCTTAAGTAAGCTGTTGTCCTGTTTGGGCATTATTCAGGTAGCGAGAGAGATGTAAGTACTAATACTGAAGTTTATCGAATTTTTTGCTGAGAATTTGTGGTGATCTATAGAAAGATATGGAAAAAAGATTTTTACCTGTAATCTCAGTGTGATCCCATAAAATCCGTCTAAGTCATAGTCTGATGGTGTATTTAAGGCACCAAAATATATTGGAAATTGCTCGAGCAAAAAATTCCATCAAATTATGTCTAGGTGCAAAAGCTCTGGAGAGTGACCCTTCACGGTAAGAAGTGTAAGTGGTGTTGAGGAGTGATATTATTCAGAAATTAAATCAAGATTTATCAAATTTTTTGGAGATTATATTGGTTAAAAAAAATTAGCCTTATGATATGATCAACACCTCAAAGATTTTCAAAGCAACCGAGAAGGCTATGGTTTGATTTAATTAATTTTATAATAATAAGACATTAATCCACTCAATATCAAGATGAGGATGAAACATTCTTCATGAGATATTTCTTCCGATAGAGAAAAAATGAAACGCTATCAAGTTATATTCTTTATCCAGTTCCATTCAACCTCATCAGCAGACCTTCAATCCGGCCTCTGGTCATTCGATTTTGTTAATGATTCGTACGGCGAAAGGTTCTGGGTTTCTCCTGATGACTTTTCTATTTTTTCAATCCAATAAAAGTCTAACATTTACTATTTTATATATATTATTTGTGATTAGATTGCGATTTGAATTCATTATAATTCTCTTATACGTGCTCCAGAGAATTTTGTTACAACATATGTCAAAAAGTCAATTTTGTGTTCGCATTCGTAAGCCGAGTTGAGAAAGAATTAATTATATTCACGATGAACAACAACATCAACGTAAAACATAATCTTGAGTAGCAAGTTTTTTTCCGGGGAAAAACTTGCTGTTTGTGATTGTTTCATCCAACCGCAATGCTTAGTGAGCGTATTTTTAGCTTCTCACATTGAAATTCTTTCCAAAGAAATTTTTGTATTCATTCTTCGAATTTGTATTCTGATATGCCTTTCCAAACATTTCCGAATATATACATTCCAATCTTACCCTACTAATACACCGAATGCTTATCTGTTCAATATTTCGTCATAGTTTTCAGATAATTATCAAATCATCACAAAATTGATACATCGTGCTCCGGCTCTCTCTCTCTCTCTCTCTCTCTCTCTCTCTCTCTCTCTCTCTCTCTCTCTCTCTCTTTCTTCACCAGTCTCTCTTTCATCTTTATCATTCAAATTGAGAGAGTCTGATGAAGGGAGAGAGAGAGAGAGAGAGAGAGAGAGAGAGAGAGAGAGAGAGAGAGAGAGAGAGAGAGTCTCGGGTGAGCCATAAGAATTCGAGAGAGCTTCTCATCTTCAGAAAGAGAAAATGAATGAGAGAGAAAACAGACAGGCTTGTGAGACTTTATCAACGTTCAGTGTGTTTCTCTTAAATGATTTTTACCTTATTCAATCAAATACCTGAGATAATCATATTCATCTCTCACCTACTTCATCTTGTTTAACACTTTTTAAGTTTTCTTCTTCTTTTTCCTCTTCTTTTTGTGATCATCATACTCATTAACATTTGCCCTCAATTTTGATCATCTCAACCATCACCATCATCAATCGTCAAGTGGCTGATTCATTCATCATCACCTTTTTATCATCATCAGTATTCGACTCATCATCATGATCATGTTTACCAAAATGTCCATAAGTTCGATTCAAGTTATCCATTACAATTTCATCACCACTCGTTCCCTCATCATTTTACTATTCCTACTATCATTTAGAACTTATGTTGTCCACATGAGAACTGCCCGGAGTACTCTGGAAAATTTAGCTTTCCTAGCATTTGAACATGGTGTTAAAGTTCGTGAATTTGGTTCATGCAAAATTCCGAGACCCGAAATAGTGTATGCCAATACTGATAATCCATCGAAAGTATATCTACCTCGAGGAACTATTCTTCATCGATGTTCCGATCACACCGGATGCTGTGCCCAGGCCACACAATCATGTCAACCGGTGCAAAGTGATGTAGTTCATCTGTATTTTTTCACCATCTCTCTGGTTCAATCGAATTCATCATCATCAGCTCATCTTCACCATCATCATAGACATAAAAAGCTTCGACAACAGCAAAGTGTGGAAAAGCTTACCTTCATTAATCACACTGAATGTGCTTGTGTGGATCGAGTCAAATTAATTAACGAAGATCGATTTCAAGTTGAAGTGAACGAAGTTTAAATTGAGCTAAAAATTTGAATAATTTACTATTTATTTTTGAAAAATATATTCCATATTTCATATGCATCAAACGAAATACTCAACGGAAGATGGTGATGATGATGGAAACTTCCGAATAAGAATGTCAAACTAAACCCTATTGGATGGCAAATGATTAAGAAGATAATCAAAATTTCATCCATTCAAGTGAATTCATTAATTTTGTTTGTTTATTAAACAGAAGGGATGTATTTTGGGAGCTTTCATGATGTAATTTTTTATGTAAATTTCAAAATATTCAAAATACACACACACATCTTCCAGTAGACTTTAGTATACTGTGCTCTGATTATGTCAAAATTGAAGAAAATTTAAAAATTATTTAAAAATTCTGTCAGTATAGTATGATGATGATGCAATGCGAGTAATGGGAAATAAAATAAATGAATTCTTATTCCAGTTTCATGTGATTCTTCATCACTCCCCACCTATGTCTCATCATCATTGATGTAGGATGTGAAGAAAAAGAGAGAGAAGAATTTTCATCTCTCAACTGAGACAAGAACACACACTGTTAAGGTACCTGTAATTGAAGAAATTAACGTATATTTTATTATTATGGTTGTATCTACAATAATGTTGTACATTGGTCCTGTATCTTATTTTTTTAATTAAAAATTATCATCATACTTCATTATACACACACACACACACACACACTTACACTGAAGAACACCTGAAGAAACCGCAATTGAACCATGTTCAAAACTTCTTCTTCTTCCTATCTTTTTTTCTGTGGCACTTTGCTGATTTACAAGGTTGCAATAAATCGTAAACCTTATATCCTCCTTGATCTGACAAATAAATAAGTCTACTGACAGAATTTAACACATTTACCGGCAAACTAGTTTGATTCATTGCACCATCGTGAAACATTCAATATTCTCGGGAATTTATCGAAGGTTTTGATTAAATTGGTAAAAATATTGATAATTTTTGTCCACAAAATTTTTTACCTTGAATCAAAATCGAGCTTCGAATAAATTATCTTGATCATCTAATCGGCTGAAGAATGTTTTCCCGATAGGCTTACACATGATGGATTCTGAAAATCCATTAGTGAATAGGGATCTCATGCAGTGAGAAGGAAAAAAATTGAAGACGATATCCTCTAAACTATTATCAGCCAGAAAATTATCTGATCAATTTTATGTGAATGAACTTGAGCTATGCGTATTCTGGATGTTTCAAGCCATTCGAATTGGCTCAGGAAAATTGGGAACATAAGAGAATTCTGAGACGGTAAAAAGTCTAGACACCAATTGCTCCGTAAAATCAGCAAGGATTACCTACCATCATTTCCTTTCTCTCTCTCTCTCTCTCTCTCTCTCTCTCTCTCTCTCTCTCTTCATCCTAATATTCCAACTGAAAGGGTTGAAACAAAGGTAAACAATTAGCTCATAAATCTATTGACCTAAATTTTCATTTTCAATCTTTGGAAAAGCCATGTAGCTTTACCTTATCTTTCAATGGAACGATATTTTGGCTCACCAAATGAAATTGTTACTATTATTACTCCCTTGAAACCCATAAATTTGAACAATTTTGATTTCATTTGGCGTGTTCCACCATTATCTTTCGTCAATAAAACTTGATATTAAATCGTTTAAAGCCATTTGATTTCGAAAAATCTGAAAAAGATTTTTTTCACCCAAGATTGTTGGGCCTCTACTCTGGTGGATATGTGAGCGCCTAGCGCGATTAACCGTTAATGACTTGGATTAGCATTCACAAGAGGAATTCAATCCATTTAATTGCTACAGCTCAGATGATCCATGAGCGGAACATAAATCATGAGAACATCATCGGCCAAGCCACTTTATCGTTTGAGTGATTTTTTCTCCACCTTTAAGCGTTAAAACGTTTAACCGCTTTGCGATTGATTTGTATCAATCTCACCCTGAGATGATCCTCTGCGGATGGGATTAAATTTCATGGGATCCTCAAAATTGAGATGATTAAGCCGATTATCAAAGGTATGGAGAAAATGAACAGTGAAACCAAATTCTTTCGGGAAACAAAAATCAGAAAAAAAATTAATTCCTTTTTTCCTCGAGCTCTTGGTGAAAAGTTCCATTTTTTCATCAGTTAATACATCACTATCAGATTTTACGAAGCTCATCATTTGGCAAGGACAAAGATTGTTGGAAATAATTGAACACACGATGACTTGTCTCTCTCTTTCTCTCTCTTAAACAGTTCGTAGATTGAGAATCTGGAAAAGGACATCATCAACCATCATGTTCTGCATTTGTTTGCCTATTTTAAAATGATTTATCACTATTTCAGATCTCATGATGATGATTGCATCAGGATGAATGAAATGTTTGCTGTTGAAATCTGGTAAGTTTTGTTGATGAATATTCATAGATTCTGTTCAGTGGAAATCGAGCCTAATCAATTCAGTCATCCCTCTAGGGCTTGTGGTCAAGTATATGTAATAAGTATTCGATTATTTTGATGTCTCTTACTTAATAATTTTGGCTCAATTTTAACCGAATGCTAATAGTGAAAAATATTGTGTAAATGGAAAAAATACATATAAATTCAAGAAGCAAGAATCAAGGAGATCAAGTTCACTATCAACAGTAGTTCAATTCTTTGTACACTTGATTGCCTATTGACCTCTTTATACTGCTTCCATTCTTTCATCTTGTACCATAAGCAAGGCAGCTTCCATCCATTAATCTATCCATGAAACTCATCTGACTATTATATCTCATTCATTGCAGATTGATGAGATGCTCTCTCACATTTCAAACATTTCAAAATTTTCCAAAAAGATGATGAATTGGGCGGTAACAAAGTGGTCAATCTTGTCGATTCTAATTGAACATCTTACTTCTCTCTCAGAACGTCACATGTATCACTACCGTTTTGAATTTTATTCCTTTCGCTCAAAATTCAAATTGTGGAGGCTTATCTTATCATTTGAGTATTTACTGATACATGATACTGTCAATCCAATTACAACTTTTCTCCTTTATCCTATCTATATTGAGGGAATAGCCGAAAAAGAGTAATGTTTTAGGTCAAGTCAGATAGGAGATTAAGTTTCTTTCTCTCTCTCTGATCATACTTTTTGCGTCTTTTTCCCACTCCACTACATGTACAATGTTACGTTTTTTTTTGTTTAAATTAGTGTATTAATATTGGTTATACACGTGAATTTTGCATACAATAAATTTGCATCTTGTTGGCATTGTTCTTGTTGCTACATAACAGATTCAGTAACCACAAGATCACGTCGATCAATACTGTTGACGTTATTTGGTGGAAAAAATTTTTTTCGAATAAAAGAATGTAAAATTTTTATGATAAAAAGTATCATGAAGCCCAAGTGAATTCAGAATTTCGAACACGAGCCATTCCTGAGGCTATCCCAATGTCAGCTGAACATTTCACTTTTCTCGTTTAATATTCGATCGAATTTTTTCTACTCTCTCTCCCGACAGGCAAGGCCACCTTTTAATATTATGGATACCTTCTCTTAGACCACTTGTTAATGGTGAAAAATGTGTGAACCCTTAAAGTTGTTAAAACGATCGTTTATTTTCACTTTGCTCGTTAATTATTATGATTAAATCGTAGCCACATTGGTGGCCATCCTAATCACGATGATTCCACATACAATTCCCGTAGCTCGAACTGTGTGGTGAGTCGGTAAATCATTGGTGGCATAAAGAATAATGTTTTACCACTTTGGCATGAGCATGTGTAAGTAAGTATGTGTGTATGTGTGGAATGAAAACCCTAAAATCATCATCGTTCGGTTCCTGAATGAATGAATGGATGTGCTACCAGATAAGATTGCTCACGAATAGCTCACAGCATGAGTGGAATTTTTACACTCGAAAAAGCTAGTGGAACATCGATAAGCTTCCAAGTTTCGGCTCTTTTCTCGAAGTTATGATAATGTTGTTTTAGAAGGGGAAAAGAAATAAGAACATGTGCTCCAGGGCATTAAGAGAGAAGAAGAAGAAGAAGAAGAAGGTTTCTGGTTGAAAAATGAAGCGAAAAATGAGCAAAAATTCTCTTTTTTTGAAAATAAAACATGTTGGAATATATATAAGAGAGATAGATACTGATGAGATTCTGTCAAAATTTTCTTCAACATAGATCTGAACCAGATGATGCCCAATTTTTCATGCCCATCAAAAGGGTCTCATCCTATTTCACCACTGTATAATGGTAATAAGCTATTGTCTAGAGCCATTCATCATTAGATTTTCTCCTCAAAAAAGGTTCCTCTTATCTCTCTCTCTCTCTCTCTCTCTCTCTCTCTCCTCAATCATCCCACTTGCTGATTTTTGCCTCCTCTTCTTCTCTCTTTTTCTTCACCTTTTCTCTTCCGTCTCACCTCTTTGCCCATATCATGTACGGCAAGTTGGTTAAAGAAAGGTTTCACTACCAAAACTCACCGGTAATTGCTCTTTGTTTCCACACAATCTGGTTAACGTGAACACGATGGACCTGTTGCCTCACATATATCATGACAAATCAACGTGAACCTATTGACCGATAATCAATCAGATGATGCTTGAAATGCTTTCTCAATTCAAAAATAAGCCACTATTGGGTGAACGGTTTTGGGGGTACTTTTTCTAATCAGTGAAGATATTGACTTTCTCACTCAAATGAACATGAAAAATTTTTATATACCATATCGAATCAAACGAATGTTGAAATCGGTTGAGCTCTATTCTCGACCGATTAGCGTAATCAATATACAAGCTAAATTAGATTTTGAGAAAAAACTGACCTCACACGGGAGTGTTTAGGTATTGAGGTAGAAGGTATTGAAAATCAACAATGATAAACAATTGAAATTAGAAATTTGATCAACTTGCACTTTGACTGAATCAAGAGCTAGAAAGCAGCAATGAAAGAGGAAAATATCCAACAGGCATTCGTCTACCTCATAAAAATACCTCAGGTGGCTATCTTCATAGATGCTTCAATTGTGGTGATGGATTAATTTGGCCCTTCATTTTATCGTTTTGAGCTCATGTCAGTAAGATGGTGTGAAGTTCCCTTGAATGAAGCCATTCGGTTGTCGTTTTTTATTATTTTTATCATACAAATTTCATCTGATTCCCATGGAAAAGAATGAACCCATTCATCTAGTTAAATTTAATTTCGATCACACTACTGTATTCCAGAATTTTTCAACTTTTAAATTCTCTCATCCTCAGAACCAATCTAAAGACTCTCTCTCTCTCTCTCCCTCAATTTCTGAAAATAAAACTTCCAAGGTCGTTATTTTTTGACCCACTCCTCATTTGCTCGTGCAAAATTTGAATTCCTAAATTTCATGTCCAGATGACTTAGAAAATTATAGGAGCAAAATATCATTCAAATTTTTTCCCGCGCAATATTTCCCTCTCTCTCCCTGAGGGAACCATCAAGAACTTTTCGTCATCATAAAGTAAATGCTCGGATTATGCAGATGAGTCATGAGTAGGCTGCTTTCTTCCATTAAGTATACAGTTATGGCAGAACCAAGCGGAGAACCAAGATAAAGTTAATAGAATTTTTACTTTTAAACAACAAATATCAATCAACTATCAAGACCACAAATCATCAATAGAAAATCTAATTTTTTTACCGATACCTAAATTATTCATATTCTTTGCATAAAATGTCATCTCTTGAGTCACCAATCTGTAAAATGTAAAAAGAAAAAATGGTCAAACTTTATGTAATTACAAATCAAAAAATTATCTTTGGCTACTAACCCATGTTGTGGTCCACCATCATTTTGAATTTTGAGTCTTTGCAGTTGTTTTCTGAGAGTTTCTTTAAATAATTCATTAAGTTTTATAAAAAATTCAGACAAATCTGCATCAGGTACAACATCTAGAATGTTTTCATGGAGTCTCATAAAATGCTGTGATACAGTTTGGAATGGTTGAGATGGTACAGGAGGTCGAGCTTCCCATCTGGTCATCTCTCTGGTTAAAAATTCTCTAACCATTGAGATCACTTTTTCTGGTATCTTCTTGATGTGCTCACAATAACGTAACTTAACATCGGCAAATAATTCAGTGACTATTCGATTCTTGGATGGTAAAAGATCACAAAAATAGGACTCTAAACAGGGCAGTAAATAGACTACAAGCTGTAGTGAGCGGCAACATAGGAAAAGATTGCGAGTAGTTATCGCTCGATTTTTAAGATTAGCCTTGATGGTTGCTTCACCACCAAGCACCAAGTGATTTGTTCGAATGTTGAAATGCAAAAGAAGATCTATCAAACGAGTCAATAATTCCATACTGAGCGATGGAATTTCATTGCAACATCGACAATATTCCAAAATTATTGATATTAATGTCTGCATTGAGCTTACAACAACAAAGCTTTCACCATTGAAGACAACAAAACCTTTCGGTTTATCGTTTGTTGAGCCAGTATTATCGTGGGATCGTTGAGGTGATGAAACATTGGAATCACTTCCTTTTCGAAGGGACGCATAGTTAATTGTTGATAAATTTTTATCAGCAAATTTGTCAACCATTTCTTGTAAATAAGCTGGTATGGGATCAAGTGATTTCCATTGTTCAATTAGTAAGATTGAATTGATTTTACGTTTCTTTTCATCGTGAAATCTTGTCGCAAAACGATTCGCTTGATCTCGTAAAACTGATTCTAAAGTGAAAACACGCCGAGAGCAGCGTTTTTCACATTCATTTGTAAATGATTCGATTGCTCTGGATAGTTCCAAAAATTCAACAATTGATGATTGATCTAATGCTTTAGCCTTACACTTAATCAAATCACGACATGGTTTTTGAGCATCTTCACATATTGCCACGAGAGATTCATTGATGGTGATCATCAACTTATTATACTCTCGATTTTGGATAATTTGATTACAGTCAACACTTGGTAGGGGAGTATTTGAACGCTCTGATGAGGCTATTTCATCACCACCAGCTGGGGAAACATCATCATCGGCTGATGATTCAAGTTGATCATTTTCAGGATTGTTCACTTGATTAGAATCACTTTCATGATCAACAGAATTGGAATGATGTTCACATGCTTTTTGAACCACTTTTTTCATCAGTTTCTGAATAAGTTCCATTTTTCGTAGGAGAAGATTGAGATTACCAAATATGAGGTTCAACAATCGAAGCCAGTGATTATTTTTGACCTTTTCAAATAAACTATTCAAATCTTTACTACTAAATTCAATATCATCATCTTGAGATAATGTCTCTATCACAGTTTGCTTGATCAAAGCTTTGATGGCCATCTTGGCTTCCTTATTAAAATCGTCTATAAAGCTATAACATCCATTCTTGAGCATTCCCATTACTAGTGACTCCAGACGTTCAGATTGTGGAATTGATCGAAGTTCAGACACTTGATTATCTGTTAGAGGTTTGTTACAAAATGCATCGATAAATTTGATGAATTCCTCCTTCATCATTTTGGAAATTATATCACGAATTTCGGACAGTTGAGAGTGTAGATGACGAAAACAATTGAGCCCATGTAGTTCAGTATTGAAAACTTCTTGTGTAGTAGAAATTAGATCTATTGAGCCAGCAAAATCAGAATTTGATAACATTGCTTGAATGGTGGGCTGTGTTTGACTGATTGTGGACATGAGTTGCATTTTTTCCACCACTTGCATTGCATTTTGTCGTGTACGATGAAGCTTAATGTTTTGCAAGTTAGGCTTGACAAATGTTGCCTGCAATTGTTGACACTTATTACGAAGAAGAGTCACTTGTTTGATTGTTTTGGACAAATTATCCATGACCAAGTCAATGGCATTCATTATGTGAAAAAATTCACGAAATCTTTTCGATATTTGTCGAGATAAATTATCTTCAACCATATCAAGATAATCAGTTAAATTTTTGGAAATATTTTTTATAGATTCTTTCAGTAACTCGGATGACATCGGTGGTAATGGTGATGATGGTGAATAATGATGATTGTTGGATGCTGTTTTTCTAGTACCACTCATGGAATTAACATGATGTTGACCACGAATGGAAGAGGAAGTAGGTGACGATAGAATATGGGACGATGAAGATGGAGATGAAGGGGGTGATGTTGAAATGAAATGACTCGATATCACGGCATTAAATGTGTTTTCATCTTCAAGAGAAAAATCAGGGCGCAAAAAAATTCTCGGAACAATCTCTTGAATTGCCTCTTGGGATGGAGCTATCATAACAGTGTGATCAATTGATGAATTGAATGTGCCCTTAAGACTAATTTGACTAAGTTTTCTTGACTGTTCAATACGCTGTTCTCGACGACGAATACGCTTTCGATATGAATCCAACAGTGTCCAATCGCGTATCGGTGGTGTGTACAAATTCATCATCGGTGGCATGTCAAAAAAGTTAGCTCCCCAATCTTTGGTAAATATATCTGGACGAGGTACCATTGGATCATTGAGTGCTGAGGCCAAATTTTGTGATCCCGAATAGAATGACCACTTCTTTTCGCTTGGCTCAGCATCCACCACAAGATCAGGACGACCCTCCATGGTGTGTGTGTGATGGGCCGCGACAACAACGATCAACTGATGATGATAATACCTATGATATTGATTGTCAATGACAATGGCAATGGGTGATGATGAAGTGAATGATGATGATGTCGTGGACAGTATCAACAACAGTACAATGTGTATACAATCAATACTGAACGCACCAAGGAAAGCCGCTTACACGATTAAACACACATACTTTGAACACCGATCAACACATGTATTAAGAGATCATTTTGAATGGATAAGGTAATAATTGATCTGTGACATGGATCGAAAATTGTTTGATATTATACAAAAATGAAAAAAGAAACTGATTTCACCCACAATCAGTCAGCTTCTCATCATCAAATTAACATCATGATTGAAGAAAAAACACAACACATCAGCTACAGCTGGCTGGAATCACGTGTGAACATAAGCTCCTCCTATTTTTTTATTCTCTTCAAAAAGCGGCATCTCATGAACATGATGTATACACAGATATAAGATCCCGTTATAATTACTGAACTTTCAGATTAAAATAGGGAAAAAAAATATGCTAGAGGTATGGTCTGTATTTTTCATGGAGTAATTTTCCTATTTTCAAGTCTGTCCACTTTTCCCATATTTTTTTGCGAAAAGAGACATCAGACGACTAGGATGACTCAATGATGAGGTCAAAACTCTGCGAATTTAGAATGTTCCAGATTCCAGAATTGAATTTATGTTTTCTATCTGTTTTCTATCGAGGGTTTATTAGTATGGGTGATTGTAAATTTAATCCTAGAAGGAGATTTTAGAGAATTCAATGTAGTTGATAAAGTACAATTCATTTGCTTTATTTAGTTCAAATTCGTATTCTGTAGAGGTTTGTCAATTATGTCTCATTTGAATTTTCCACTATTAGATTCAAAATTGAGGTATCGTGCCCGTGAAATTGAATCTCAGTACGAAAATAATCAGTTTCCCTCCTTTTTGTATTCATTGCATTCTTTATTGTCTTCCTCGTTGGAGCATAGAGCACGCATTTCATCTCAATGTCTTGCACGATTGTTCATTCGTATTTTGTTTGCATGTTCTTTTACTATTGTAAATAATATGACATGTTTCAAATCGAAATTATGAGAACTCAGCATATGTTGACAGGAGAAGTTGAAGTTGAAGAAGAAGAAAATAATAAATGTGCAGATATACATCTGCCCACAAAAGTACCACCAAACAAAACTACTACCTCTACTCCTGGTTAGTAGGTTTGAGAGTAGATATACTGGAGAAAGTATAGTTTAGGAATCGATTCACTGTTTTCACTTGAGTATTCCTATTGCTGCTGGCAAGAGAATATATATATATCGTGAGACGCTTCAAGAGAATAGTAATAGAATGTTTATTCAAACCTCTGTGTGTATGTTTGGATTTTGTACAAGCAATGAAAGGTCATCATTTTCTGATGATGATCAAGTTAGAAATTCTTTGAACTTTATGTATAGTATAGTATACAGACAAACACACACATATTCGTTCAACATGGTACATATATGTACATGTGTATAGACACACAGATGTGTTGAAACTAACACATCATTGATTCTGATGTTCATGGTAAACAGTATTCCCTGAATTTTAACAATCGATGAGCAACGGGAGTTATGATGATCGTATTGGTCTATTACTTTGATCGGAAGAATATTTATTTTGAGCATACTTTACATCAGATCGTGAACCAAAATTCTGATTGAGCTGAAAAGATTGTCCTTGCGAAGACATGTAGACTTGAAACCATGAGTATTATCATCAATTGAGCAACCATATCTGTGTGGATTATAAAGAAGTGGATTGGTAAAAAATATGCAAATGTGAGAGGAAAATTATTGAATCTATATTGTCGAAAATATGTAAATTTTTGTCATCACTCCAACACAATCTGTTCTGTTTTACAAAGAGAGAGAGAGACAAATTTTTCTTACGCTACACATTCCTTTCCATCATGAAATGAGAATCGAAGTTTCGTGATGGTTTTCACAAAAAAATGTGTCTGAAAAAAGTTTAGCAATTCTAATCATGAAGCATTCGATGAACTTTGATCATGATCTGGCTGACAGAATTATTATCGCTTCCAGCACATTGGTTATGCAAGACAAGCAAATCGATCGGAAATTCGTGGCTTAAAATACACATTCAAATTCTTCATTATGATGAAGAACACCGAGTGGTGATAATGGTTTGTTAGCAAGAATCACCCACACACACACACAGAAATACACCAAACCCTTTGCACACGAAAGTAAAAATTGTAACTGCAAATGATCAATGAGAGTAGATCACAGAAGAAGAACAAGAATTTGCATCATTTCCAGCTCCTAATAGTTTGAAACATTCCCCAGTCTTGTCAAGCCAAACACAATTTCGATTTCCTGATTCTTTTGTTTCATCATTTTTTTCGATCTCTCTCTCTCTCTCTCTCTCTCTCTCTCTCTCTCTCTCTCTCTCTCTCTCTTCTCACCATGAAGCTAATATAATATAGGCCACTTGAGTTGGGATTCACACGACAAAGAAGAAAAAAACAGAGAGACATATAAGACTGGAAGCTCGATAATGAAAAAAGGCATTTCATTGATAGATAAATCGAATACCCTAACTCAATGTTCTCTCATTCAGCTCTGATCAGTAGTAGCTTTCCAGGAGAAGGTATACTAGGTAATTGGATGCAGATGTAACTTCCATGAGAAACGTTTTCAATGGGAGATGGGGATGGACAAAGTTTCAGCATGTAAGCTGAGAAAAAGTAAGAAATACAACCAAGAAACAGAATAGTGTACAACAACAAATAGCAAAGAAATAATGTTGTTTTCCAAAGGCTTTGGCAGAAGTTTCTCTAAGAAAGAGAGAGAAAGAGAAAGAAAGAACCGTTTGGTACTACCGCTGACTTGTGTTGTTATTCTCTGTTTGAAAATGATTGCTAGTGGTCAGTGCCTTAGTAAGATCAAGGGAATCCTAGATCCCAGCACAGAAAAAAAATACAATGTTTTCTTTCGTCTCCATCAGTGTCTCGATCTCTCTTTTCGCTAACTTGATAGTGTGTATGTGTTTGTTCATATGATGATCTTAGAACATTTCTTACCATGGACACAGTTTGATAGTGATGTTGCTCTCAGAACATTGTGTGAGGGTAAAAAAGTGCTTCGTCTGACATCAGCTATTAATGTGAGGCTAACGTTATCCCGATTAACCACTTGAGCATGGGTCCAAACACATCTTAATCGCATTCGACTATCCACTGTCTGAATTAGTGTGTGTGTAGGGAAGAAAATATTATTGTCATTATCATCAACATATGAAGAGGATAATCAAATAAGACTTTAAATTGATCGAAAAGAAAACACAAGAGAGAAAAAATCATTAGAGCTCAAAATCGATTGGAGATGGAAAAGGGCTTTCCACAAAATTGAAAGCGATTTCCTTTCCAAGATAGTAGAATGCCTTAGCACTCGGACGATAGATTATTTGAGTTATATTCTTTTCAAAAGTTGTAATTTACTGAATTTTTTTCTGAGAAAACTTATCCATTCGTAGTAAGCTTTTATAACAAGTTCTACTAGAAAGTTTCCATAGTTTGGAAGAAAATTTCATTCATGATAGTTTTCATATTAGTTTTGAAGTTATTATCTTTGGAAAACTTATTGAAGAAATAAATACCATCGAAACACAATGTATAAAAATCGCCTATTTGAACTATCCTGTGAGATAAAATTTTCCTGCCAAAATTTTGTCCAAAAAGAATTTTCTTGAGTCCACACAGCTGTAGCAATGGAATGTTTTCGGAATTCCTCGAGGACACAAGAAGAACAAAAATTTACTCTCCTCTGTTACATCTATCCAAGTTTCGAAAACCAATCGAGAGGAGTGATCATTATGGAACAGTTCTCAAACTATCAATTACTTTGGAAAAAATATCTCACTCAAGAGATACAAACACTGGAACACACACAATCCAAAATAGACTTACTTGAAAGTGTCTCTTGATAATTTGGAAGGATACTCCCAAAAAGATATCACTTGTCGATGATTTGGTCCACTTGGATAAGTTTTCCTCTGATTGATCATGATAGCCCATAGATTTGCCCGGAGAAATAACAAGAAAATCATGAAAACCCCCGGTAAAACCATCTGATATCACGGATTGGACCATAGAAAAAGATGGATCATTATGATGATGATTATTAGAAATATGTTGTAGATGAGGCGATGTGTAATATGGTGGAGATTTTGTATCATGTTGAGCTACTTGATTATCCAAATAATTCTGTAGATAAGCTCGTGGAACCTAGTAGATTAGAATGTAAGGATGGATAAATACAAAAAAAACATTCCTTCAGATGGAAAGTTTGCATGAGATATAATCTTCTTCTGGACTTTGCAAGCAAAACGAAACCCATCAGTTTCTCTCCCTCTCTTTATCAGATAAATATTGTCATTACTTTTCATGTAGCAATAATGAGAGAGAGAGAGAGAGAGAGAGAGAGAGAGAAAAGAAAAAATACTATCCAAAACGATGAAGATCAATTGACTATTAGACTATTATTCCTTAACACAGCATACCTCTTTGCCATTGAGCATCCACATCAAGTAGGAAGAATAAGGAGTTGATTCTTCAAGTGGTGCACTACAATTGACCGTTAATCGATCTCCAATTTTGTACCTTTTATCAAGTCCATTTATTATCGGTGAAGCCATTAGATCACGCTCATTGATGGCTGGCCATTGATTGTTGTTGATGTTTCGTGTGTTTGTATCACCAGTATACTTTTGGGCAAAATTTTGTGGCACTGTGAATGTTACTGTTGTATTGGATGATGTAGAAACGTATTGTGATGGTGAAACTGAATTATATTTGCTATTATTACTACTACTACTAGTATCTGGATAACTTGAGTGCTTTATGTATTGTCCTGTTTCATCTACTATCACTTCTTCCCATGAATGGCCTGATATTTGAAACATTATCGATTCACATCGAAACTGAATCAAGCCATCATTCAGACCATTCTCTTTGGTCAATGGAAAGCTAACATTAATTCGGGACACTGTGAGACCTTCCCAATCGATTGTCTCAGTGGACCATGAGAAGTTCAAACTTCTCTCAGAATGCCGGATCTAGATTGAGAAAATATATAGATATACATGTACATACATTTGTTTATCACATGATAGAGAGAGTGAAAGGAAAGAAAATGAATTGAAAAATGCTGCAAATTATCGTAACAGATCGAATCTTCCGGAATGAAACTATACATGTAAACTTTATGGCTGTTATCATGTTGGATCTGAATATGCTTATTTAGAAGCCCCAAAATACACCGTTTTATGGTAGAGAATACAGTTTATTCAGCTAGTAAAAAATGCTACACACTTCCTACCAAGCTATTCGAGACAAAACGGCAATTTTTTCAAAGATTATATGATGAAACAAATTGGTTCCATTGAATCACTCGGGATCACGGATACCTTTTCGAAATACAATCGATAGGATCTTGTTCTTTTTTTTGTTTTTCTTTCATGCTGAACGTCTTGCTCAGATGTTGCTACCAACTCTCTTCCCAATAGAAGAACCTCGAGAGTAAGTTTATCCTTCCCCTATCTACTGTAGAGTGGTTAAACTCTGATATGGAATGCACTATTCTCGATTCCCTTGCTTCCAGGCCACAATCTGACAATAGTTAAGTCTCAGCTGATTTAATTTGAATTGTAATATTCATTAAACAAGGAAAACAAAAGGAACGGTATAAAGAGAACCATCTTCATCTTTTTCTCAACCGAGTAGACAATCTATAATTTCATTGAATCAAACAATAGAACCTTCAAGTTTTGCTACATATATGTATATTGCATATTCTCACAAAGTTGTTAAATGGATTCTCGAATCCCAAAAGCATTAAGCTCCCCTTGCATTTCCTAGAAACCTCACTGAGAAACCGTATTTTTGAGACTAAAACTTTCCTTATTTATTTTATTCCTTACTTGTGCTGTTAAGTGTCCAAAGTAATCAAAGAGTGTTACAAATAATAAATCCACAATGTTCTAATGAATGCTGAACTTTGAAACACTTAACCTGAGAATAGCATTCTCCAGCTGATATTCGATTGACACAGATGAAAGTACACCAGAAGAAAACTTGTAATCTCATGAAAATTCAGGTAGATGGTGTGTATTTGAGAGAAACTAGTAGAAACAGATGAGCTATCAACTGTAGGACTACATCAAAAATCAGTGTATAATCATAAACAAACATATCGAAACAAGAAAAAGGTTCAAAGACTGAGGTATCTTCAATTAAGTGAGCTATATAAAATTTACATGAAATTCTCCTCTCTTGTATCACAAGTTTTTGAGCTGGACTGTACATGTTCCTGATGCTACTTCGAACTTTAGCCGCCATAAAGGATTGAAGTATGGTAGAAAATCCGAAAGCAATGAGACCAAAAAATGCCAATCCAAGGCGAATCAGAATGCTGGCTTGGGCAAAAAATATTATATACATTTCGAAACATAAGCCCGCAGTAATGCCCAAAAACAGTGTAGCACTTGTACGTTTCCAAAATCTATTTTGCATCTCCAATTCTCGCCGTAAAGCTACATAATCTTTTGCGAGATGAAGAATTTGATGGGAATTTTTCAATAAATGGGAAAAATCTTTTAACCTTCTACACATCTCATCCACTTGGGATATATAATAGTAGCACAAAATGGTGAACAACATTGGCAAAAAGAGAACATATGATGATATTGATATGGTGAATATCATTCCCTGTGGAAGCCACACTAGACCTAGAGTCAACACATAGTGTGCCTCTCGATACAGTGATACACAGGCCATGAATATAGCTCCTGCCAGAAGGGAAGAGAATCCAGATATCATGGAACCGAAAAGGCATGCTATTTTCACGATTCTATGGAGTAGCACAAAAATCTCACGAGATCTGTGGGATCGAAAACTGATGAAATTCTGATTGAATTCACGAAAATGTTCAGCCCATTGTCGCTCTGGATCGCGTAGATACATTCGAAATGAATGAAACATCGCTATACCAGTGGTCAATGACCATATACCGGTAAGCATGGCAAGATAATCACGAGCATCACCAAAAGGTCCAGTAAAATCACCCAGATAATAGGCTGTTCGTGAGTCACCATGAACAAATGATAGTGTAAAAAATCGAAAAGCTCCTGTCCAACAGCATACAAAAGCAATGGCAAACCAGCCATACTTTAAGATTGGATGATCTTTTGAGGTGAAACAAGGTAGAACCGTTAAGCGAGCAAGATAATGTTCAACATCAAAGGGTTTCAATTTGATATTCTTCGAAGAGATACCCGAATTACTATGGTGATGATATTGGTGATTATTCAGGTAGAGTTCGAATGTTGAAAGCTTATCAGTGGATGACATTTTGTCACTTTCCCAGAATTTCAGCGAATTCTGTCGAGCATAATTCTAGAGAAGAATGTTCTTGAATATATACTTTTGTGAAATCTAATAATAAAATTCTCAAATTATGCAACAATCTCCATTTCTCACTCACAAAGCTTGGGCTATTGTAAACAAACTATTAGGATTTGATCTTTTGAGAAAAACAGTCCCCAAAGAATAGTTTCCTGAACTGATATGGTTCAAAATTCAGATCATTATGAGAGTGAAGGGGCAAGTTTTTTCGATTGGTTGAATGAATATTGAATGAAGAAAAAAGTATGATTAGCTTGACGCCCCGAAGAGAGAGTGTGTATGTGTGTGCATGATTATTTTAGATTTAAAAGACAACTAAGAACAATGTACACGAAATGAACTGATCTGGAGTGATCAAATTGGCAGAGAAAATCAATATGAAACAATACAAATAAATAATTCTCTTTCCTTAACTAGGAAGAAGTGTGCTTAAGCTTTGAATCAATGATTGAAAAGAAATAACAAGAATAAACCTCATATCAATAGGATGACACTAAGACTTTCCATAGAGAAACTTTTTCATGTGCTTTTAAGATAGTATTGCAAAACTTGGTAGCTTTTAAATGTAAAAAGGAAAAAAATTTGGTAGCTTTTAAATGTAAAGAAGAAAAAAATTTCAAACAAAACTTTATGACAAAAAAATAAAACTAAAAACAAGAATCTATACTTTTCGACTCACCCTATTTCCATTGATGTATAGATATAGTATTGAAGGTGGTCGAGAAGCTCCTGATACACAGGCCATGTCAACTAGATCACCATGTTGATAGTCCCTTTTGATTCCGTAAAAACGTAGGGGTGATACTGGTGGAACTGTTAAGAATTCAAGGGAATGCAAAATTCATTTGTTAGGATGGCCAGAATTCGAAGAAAAAAATTCTATTCTTACCATAGACTCTCAAATCTTCTTCAGCTTTGATGCTAACAAATTTACTTTGATCAGCATCAATTGATACCTCACATCCATAAGTTCCTTCGTATGAGAGTTTAACATTTTTCAATCGAACGTGAGTTCTATTCGATTGATTCAACTGAATGAACGAAATAAAGATCATATCACGATATTCAGACAGATTGTGGACAGTTAGATGAATTATTGTCAAAAAATGTTCAATTCTACCTACATTAACACTGATCTCAGATTCATGGAAGAAACGCTTGG
Organism: Brevipalpus yothersi; assembly: GCA_003956705.1. Lineage (NCBI taxonomy): Eukaryota > Metazoa > Arthropoda > Arachnida > Trombidiformes > Tenuipalpidae > Brevipalpus > Brevipalpus yothersi. The sequence goes on from QZCP01000179.1 coordinate 244,790, forward strand.
TAGGAAACATGTCAATGTCTTCATCATTCGTGAATCGAAAAAATTCCACATTATTTTTGTACCATTTGACAGTAGAAAGTTTACCAAAATTAAAATGATATTCACATCCCAGCCAAACTGAGGATCCATTCTGTATTGGACCAGGTATAACGACACGAATTTTGCTTTCAAAACTTTTGGCACCTGATTAGCATGAAAAGAAAATAAGATGGCATTTCCGGTTACACATATTGTGTCTATCATCGAAATTGATGTTTCCAGGCTTCCAAGATGTTCCCTCCAACTTCAATTGTAAACTAATTATCATTACTGATGCCTTGAGTTGCCACTCAAAAGTTTCTCAAGTACTTAGCTGGTCTGGACAAGGAACAACAGGAAACGGAAAATGAATTCCCCGGATGACAACTTACTTTCTCCCGAATCATGCTGTTCACCAGGCCAATTGTAAGTTGAAAAAGGATGTTGGTTCCATTTGGACATTACATCACACATGACAATTCCGATGGTAGTCGTGGTCATCACAATAGACACTGATGTGAACATTTCATTGGCAAACCATGAAAAAACTTACTCACTGTTACGCTATCAAGCGGACCACAGGAATACTTGTTCCCAATTTTGGCAATTGATTCACTGTATACGTATCGACTGTTTCACACATGAAAGATTTTATATGGTCTTGCTCACACCTTACAATTTCGAATCACGATCCTCATTTCTATCGGAAGTAGACTATTTCCTCCACAGTCTCTTTTTCTCTCTTTCTCTCTCCTTCTCATTGGAATTCCTATGGAACTCACTTACCCGCGCTCAGTCTCTCTTTCTTTTTCTCTCTCTTCCTCACTTGGATAGATAGATTGAAGGAACCGTTGAAACAATAAGGAATACTTCCATGTGAAAGTAATACGCCATCTATTGGAAAAGATAGGCCAATACTTGGAACTTTTGAACTATTTGGTAAGCCCTTCAGATAGGAGGGATCTATTGAGAGCACAAAATCAAATCTGGGCGAATTTAAACAACTTCATTCAGTTGATAAAAAGTTCCCATTTAAACAGAAAAAAAATTTATCCAACAGGCTTCGTGGAAATGTCATGATGATTGAAATTAAATTCAATCCAATACCTGTCTCTTATTCAAGCCTAAAGATATGTGAACATATTATCATAGGTCAGATGAGAATTCCAATTGTATATTGGACAAGGTGAAAGTATCAACGAGTGCCTCTTACACATTCTCTCTCTCTCTATCTCTCTCTCTCTCTCTCTCTCTCTCTCTCTCTCTCTCATCGGAAAGATCTCATTTTGACCCTTTCAATTCAGCATACACACGTTCATTCAATCAAGCTTGTGCCCCTTGAAAGTGATCCAGTCTCATGAAACATTCATAGCATCGAGAAAACGAGACTGTTGAACAGTTGAAGAATAGAACAGGCTGAGCTTACTGATTCAACGCAATCGATCTCCATCTCTTTTACGTTTCCGTTGACAGGACTCCGATTGGCATTTTGGAATTGCAAAAGGGACTCTCATCCCAAAGGCATATGTAGAAGTGTGAATATATATACACACATACACATGCATAGGGTTAAGGCACTATCGTTTGCCACAAAAGTGACTCAAACTGCGAGTGAGAGAGAGAGAGAGAGAGAGAGAGAGAGAGAGAGAGAGAGAGAGAGAGAGAGAGAATCAAATAAATTTAACCAGAAAAAGGTAGATAAATAGATGAATTGGGACAGATAAACTGATATCCATCTCACTATTCTCATGACTGGGAATATATTTCATCGAATCTGACTAGAAAGAGAGAGAGAGAGAGAGAAGAAAGAAGCAAACCCTGGACACATTCATCTTTATACTTTTTCTTTTTCTGCTTATTCCTCTCCTCGGTTGCCCGGTTGGGCTCATATATTTTGATCGAAGAAGATTCAATATACGAGGCTTTGATAGGCTGCTGTACACGGCTTATACAAGAGGATTGACTAATTCCAAGATGAAGAAGGTAAATTTTTCGTTCGCCCTCTCTCTCTCTCTTTCTCTCTCTCTCTCTTTCTCTCACTCTGATCACTTTCTATTTCTCTACTTCCATACAATATCCATGATATTGGAATCTATCTTGAATGTAAAGAAAAAAACCTCTGAATGAGGGACTCACTTGTACTAATCAACAGTGTAACTCACCAGCATACTAAATAACTTCTCTCTCGATAGTGGAAACACACTCAACCAAGGAAGATGAATGTTCTTCAACGGAGAGCTCTGATAAGGAAATAAAAGTTACTATCGGATGGAAGATATTCCCCCTCTCTTTTGCCTTTGGTTCTAATGGAGTGAGAATGAGAGAAAAAGAGAGAGAGAGAGTATTCGATTCAAAGCGATCTCAGCTGATGAGAATAAATGCTTCATGGCAGAATTTGAAGAGCTTGTCTCGAGATATTTGTTTCAATCATATTTTCTTTTCACTACCTACATTGTGCAACATTCTTATCCATTGCCTTGAGGGCACATACAATACATTGCCTCCCTCTATATTTCTGTCTATCGCCCTGATCATTTGAAACATAATTAAGAAAGTTGTAGGATGAAATTTGAGTGAGAACCGAGCATCAATGAACCTACCAAAGAATCCATAATATCACCATTGTATGAAGCATTTCATTTTTGCACTCATAATTAATGTTGTCAGATCATCTATCCTGTTTAATTGGAGATTTTTTTCCACTATCTCTAACTCCGATTAGAACTGTTTGATACGCTCCATGAACAAGGGCTAGGGCTGATATCTCAGGGCTATTCAATAATAAAAACTAGTCATAATGATAAGAACTGTTCAGAATGATCAATCGATGGGTTAGGTTGATACATGTACATACTGCCTTGTTGCTTGCCCAAAATTTTGACAAAAATCAAAGCCCCAACGCGATTTGATGATCCATAAAAACCGCCATCTTGTTTCAATTTTATGAAATTTCTAAATTATTTCACTTAGGTTTCTCATTCTTCTTTAAAGCTCTTCATGATAATCAATTTTTATCACTAATCCTTGCTTGAAATTTCCTCAGTTATTGAGGACCCTGAAAACTTCTGATCAATTAGACCAATTCAACCAAATCATTCTATGTGAACGATTGAGTCGATATGATAGAGCGTCTTCAATTTTTTCTATAAACTATCAGCTCCATCTGATATGATCTGACATCAGCCACTCAAAAAGCCTCCAGAACAAAAACTTGACTGATATTCTATATTTTACTCTTAGTCATGAACTCTTCATGATCCATCCAGAGAATTCATTGAAGAATTCGTAATGAGGAATTCAATGGTTTGCTATCGAGAAACCAGATGGAGTACGCTCTCTTGATGCCCAGAAGAACAGTCCTACAAAATCGAAGAATTTTGGCTCCTTCTCACAAGTTCGAATACTTGGGAATCTCATAATCATTTCCCATGGATAACTACCGTCTCTGATATCGTCCCAAGTTCAGCTTACCCAATGTCACTCATTGGAATAAGTCGATAACGATTGCCGACTATTCAGTTTATCAGTATTTAATTGAGGCTTATCTTCTAGAGCACGATGATGTGTGATAATAAATTTCAAATATTTTCCCATCATCATTCCTATTACTAGCGAAAAAAAAACATGCTCCACAATCATGAGGGTATCTAATCCGACAATAATCCATGATATCACTGTAATCTACCGGAAGTGACCAATGTTTTCCATCATGTTAATATTGAACAGTAAGATTGACTTGAAAGTTAACTCATGTGTTCATTTGTTCACATACAGAAAGTTCAATCTTCATGATGGAAAGTTTTCCAAGTGTTCATCTCGTGAAGTACACTTATTTCGATCATGTTTATACTTACTATTGAAACCTTTATTACTACTCATCATGTGTATATGTGTTATTAAGTGTGATCAAGCATCCGAGAGGATTAACTCACCAATCGTATCAACAAAGTATGGCTTAATTAGAGGTCGCTTAATAACTTTATCAACTTTTCAGCCAATCAATGTGTTCTTAGGTGAGAAAGAGAAAATATTCTCAGAATTCCTGATTTAGATGAGCAAAATCCATCAACTCATCATCATAATAAATAAATTCCCACAGGTATTCCGTATGCTCATCCACCGACCGGAGAATTTCGTTTCATGCCACCAGGCACTCCAGCACTATGGAATGGAGTTCGAAATGCTCTCAATCCTGGTCCAGTGTGTCCTCAAGTGTTGCCTGATATTCGAAATGAAACGGAAGCTCTGAAAAGAATGACCAAAAATCGATTAAATACAATAAAGCGACTTCTTCCATCTCTACAAAATCAAAGTGAAGACTGTTTATATATGAATATTTATGCTCCTAGTTTTGGTGAGTAATTACGTTTCATCACTTCATTCTCTTTTTTTTTGAGATAACATGAAATGAAAACTTTTCCACAAACTCAGTTAAGAACTATCAAAAACAACCTCAAACATATACATACAATTCAAAAGATACTAACTTAATCATGAAGATGAGAGAAAGTTTCTCTCTACCCACTATATTCACTGACCGTTGCTGACCTCAGAGCATAACTAAAAATTAGCTCATCTCTATTCACATTTAATCCGTATGAAATGTGATTATATGTGATTTGAACAAGTTGAATTGTCGAATAAATGGCTGACTAGTTCATGACAAGAGATGTCTTGTCATCTCTATGGTACTCTCTCTCTCTTACTGACTGAATAGTGTATCATTTGGTTGGTGATGTTGTAGATGAAGAATTGGAAATTCTTTTGAGCATCCTCATCAATTGGATGAATGTATTTATTCACGTATAAATATGCACGATAATTATGATCATTCATCATCATTAGTGGCCACACTGTATATCATCTTGTTCATTTGTTTGACTGGCTGTGAAAAGAGAGTGTTGATAGGCTATATCTGTTTCCTCTTACATTTTTGAAGCATAGTCAAATTTTTCTTATTCACCATCATTTGCAAACGGATACACTCTTTTCAAGTGTTTCCTGTTGATAGGGAATGTCAACGGAAAAGGCACCAACTAGCATTTCCCAGAATTTATAAGTATATATTCTCTGGAATTTCGGCTAGGCGATTCACTTGGAGAAGAGAAAGAAAAATATGTTCTCTCTTTCATTCACAATTTTCATACTGTATCCATTGGACTATTAGGATTTTCTTAAATTCTTTGTTTCCTGGGAGAATTGAAAAGCTGATTATTCCATTCATTGAATAGGGCATACTGCTTCCGATACTTCCATACAGATTGGCGTAGACTTTTATGACATCTCATGATTATGTTGCACAAATCCAAAAGGGAATACTTATCCTTCTTATTTTCGTGACCTCATGATGGAGAGGAATATGCAATCAGATTTATATTCCTTTCCCTCTTCCATGAAAGAGGAAAGCTCGAGTGGAGATTAATAAGTATCATAATAACGATAATGAATAGTTATGATGTTGCCAATGTTGTAGGGAATATTGAGGTATTGATGCGGAAGGAAAGATAGTTGAAAAAAAAGAAGATTCAATCTACAGTAATCTTGAATCTTTCCTCCTTCCCTAAGCTATATGAGTTCATATTCATAATATGTTCACTGTAAACAGTATATGGACAGATGTGGTGATGATATTAATGATGTAAATTTATTCAAGCACACTAATTTGAATATTATATCAACTAAATCATCAGTTGCTTCCTTCTTGAAGCCCCATATCGGAGCCTTTTCAGTCTTTTTTTGTCTTACTTTACAGTGTTTCGCTATTGCTACTTTTTTTGCTTCAGAAATTTTTGAAGAAATATGTGATCAAAGGAATGCTCATTCAAGTTCAAGTAATAGACCAATTTTGGCAGTTCTTAATAGCTTTTCACTTAAACACACTGTATATACAATACTACTGGTGGTGATTCCAGTACCTATCTTCATTTTATTGCAAGTTCATATCATAAAAATTCCAAGAAACCAAGGTTCGCACACTTTATAGTCAGGCCATTAAAGTTGACCATTTCAACTGAAGTTCTCTGAGATTAATTTAAGATTTTTCCCTCTCTCTCTCTCTCTCTCTTCTTTTTCCTTATCAACTGAAAATCTTTCGGGTTGGAATGTTCCTTCTCAAAATCCTAGAAGTGACTTCAAAGAGAGAGAGAGAGAGAGAGAGAGAGAGAGAGAGAGAGAGAGAGAGAGAGAGAGAGAGAGAGAGAGAGAGAGAGAGAGAGAGAGAGAGATAGAGAGAGAGAGAGAGAGATAGAGAGAGATAGAGAGAGAGAGATGAAAGAATCTGGAACCCATTTATCGCTCATCAATTGGACCATGTATGAATGATGGTCACTAAAACACGAGCTCAAAAAGATGTTCATCAAAGAGTTTAGAAAACATAGTGGAATACATCTCTTCCATCTCTCTCTCTCTCTCTCTCTCTCTCTCTCTCTCTCTCTCTCTCTCTCTTTCACCCTTTTACTCTATCTTTCAACTCTTTGATGTGGAAAATGGAGCGAGATGATGGCGATAATGGGTCTGACGATAATGATGACCATGTGGATCCCTCTCCTACTCAGTTGGTCATGACCACAGAGACACATTGAAGAGGGAAAGAGAAAGAGAGTAAAATAGTGTTCACTTCACCCAGAGCACCTCTCAGTATAAATCATTTCAGCCAACATCCACTTTTATCCACTTCCAGGGCTTTGATCTTGCTTTATACAGACAAGAATTGCTAACGGCTCAAACTGAGGCTATCATCAAAATGGAACAGAAAAAAGAAAAAGAGTGAGAGAAATAGAGAAGAGCTTCAACCTCTAATGAAACTCATTTGCTAGTAAATGAGAATTTCACCAAAATCTTTTACCTTGATCATCATCCCATGAGTATGTGGAAATCAGTTTGCCCTAAGATGCTCAGAATCAAATGTAATGGGACAGTCGATAGTGAGAAGATTCTTTTTTGGCGCTAAAATGCTGAATTCTCTGGATCTAATAGAAAATGCCAATGTAAAAGGATCACAAGATTTTCTATCGGGTGAAGACAAAAAATATCTCATCTCATTTACCTCAATATTGTTCTCTGAGTAGCATACATCATTCATCCTTTTCGGTAATCTTTTCCAATGAGTATTCCCTCTCTTTTCCACCTCAGCCCACCTTTCCACTAATCGACATACTCCTTCTTAACTGTCTTAAATGATTGTGACAGTCAAGTTCTCAGTTACTTGAATTCCGGTGAGCTGTTGTATCTTCCACTTATCCATGATGATTTTCTATCCACTCTATTCTATTCTATCATCCACCTTCTTCCCGCCACGATGAAGGTGTACACGTTGGTATGGCTTCAAGATCCTCTCTCTCTCCCTCCTACCCTGCACACTCCTTATGGATTTTCGTCTATCATCTCCTCCTCTCCCTCTCTGTATATACCACCATAGTCAATCTTTGATTGTGTCACAATCAATGAAACATCTCATTTATCCTCTGAAAAAGCTATTTACACCATGAAAAGCAAGTCTCTCTCTCTCTCTCTTTCCATCTCTTGCTGTCTCTAGCTTTTCTTTCGTTACAAAGTTCTTAGCATTCTCCACTATGACCCTTCCAGGCTAACCCATCTCTCTCTCTCTCTATCCATTCTTTTCGTGTACTAATCATCAACCCCCAACGACTCATATGATTCGCTAGCTTTCTTTTAACAAGATTTCATGCAGCTAACTGGTAACGTATACTCTTCAATCATTCTTCCTTCATCCTTTCCGCTTCCTTTGCTACTTCATCAACGCCTCCTCTGTCATTCCAATCTTGTTTTTCATCATCATCTTCTCTCTCTCTCTCGCATCTTTCTAAGAGTCTATCTCTGAGAAGAGAGAGAGAGAGAGAGAGAGAGAGAGATGAAATAGTGCCATCCATTCCCTTGAGGCATTCTATGGTTTCTTTATCCTCTCTAATTTGAACTTTATCCTTTTACCTTCAATATTAATTGTATTATATACGATCAGAGTGGGAATAAGAAAGTGTGAAAAAAAGGTTTCATTTATCTTGTTGAAATTCTCATTTCACAGTCTCTCGGCATTCTTTTATAAATCTTATCAGAAGATTTGATTTGTTACTTCAATCCTTGGGAAACTTTTGTACACGAATTACCCCAAATTCATCATCAATTGTTCATGATCCCCAAAATTTTACTTCTAATCAGTGGAGAAAATTGAAAAATTCTCACATCTCCAACGTATATGAGAAGCTACTTTCCCTCCTCCACACACAGAATGTCATTTCCATTGTGATACATTTGATATCCTAGCTACTACAAGCCAATTGAGTATGCAGAAGCTAGTATACAAGCTTACACAAAATGATACTCTCATTCATCTATGATTGTTCTCTCTCTCTCTCTCTCTCTCTCTCTGTTCATAGCTTTCCAACTTCTCATATAGCTTTGTGTGCCTGATACAACATATTACACCTCTATTGCGTTGTCATGATAGTCGTATAATACATTTATTGGAATCTTTTACACACCAGAAACCGAAATGTTTCCACAGAGATTATCAATTTGTATTGAGTATTAGTTATAGGAGATTTCTCTACCTTTTGATTGAGAATGGCTTCTAGCGAATGAATTTGTGTCCTTATTTTCTACCCAAGTGGTGTTTGAAAACTCTAGCCTTTGAGTTATTATCCACAGAAGGAATTTGACCAATATTTTCCTGCTTATGAGTGTGGAGAAAATAGTGAACATGCTAAGTTTTCATGATAAACTTGGATCAAGAGTCCGTTTTTTCGGACATTTCCTTCAATCTTGCCCTTCTTCCTTTTGAAATTGGTGATAAATTTTTCATTTTGGTGTCATTCATCTTGGATGCCCTCTATTTATTGCTATCACCTTGTTCAATTTGAATTGGGATTTATGCTCAAATTCAATGAACTGATGATCATGATGTACCTTTAGAACATAAAAATACTCGAGGCATATTGAGAGAGTACTATAATAATAAGACGATTTCAAACTTCATAACAAGCAATCGAATTGTTATCTGTTATATAACGGTGAAGACATGGTTTCCGGGCATAAGAATGAAAGTATTTTAGTTTTATTCTTTTGCATAAAATAATACTCCACTTTTGCACCATGTTTTGCGGCAGAAGGCTGTATGAATATTGTTTCCCTCAAGATTGTCTATCTAAATTCTAAAGTTTCTTTTTCTTTTTTCCTTTTTTTCTCCTCCAAAACTGTACCACGTTTAGATGAAAAACATTCTCTCTGTTTTACAATCTCATGAATTCAAGATACATCATCTTCTGCTTCTTTTCACTTTTGTTTTTCACGTTCTTTTCTCTTTCTCCCTTCCATATACTCGTCAAGTGTTTGAACTTCAACCTTATTCAATTTGTCAAGAAACTATGGCTAGAAGCAACATTTCCTTATAATTTATGTTCAATAGATGATGATAATAAGTTCATTTTGTGTATAAAATTTTCACTCTCACAAATACAGGTATCCAAAAGTTTACATTTTAAGCATCCACTTTTTACCGTTAAACGTCAAGATTCCCCTCTGGAATGATCATGACATCAAAGGTCATCACTTGACATCCTATGAGAGGTACACACACACATATACACAATTTTGGCAACAACAAATTGTAGGTCCTACTTTCAACTCATGATGCTACTCGTAAATAAGAAATCAAAGGATTTCACAAGAGTAAAAGAAACTTTCATCTGATCAAATCCTTTTTTCGTGATTTAAACATCAATTGTACTTTTATTCTTACCTCAGTTGAAATTGTCCTTGCTTGACAAGATTCTTTTCGATTTATTCTCTTCCTTTTTCTGGAAAGAAGATTAAATCTTGATCATTCGCTTTTTGATACGGAAAAGTGGCCATTTGCACTGGCTGTAAAATCTTTTTCTACTAGAAGAGCAAAAAAAGCCTCTTTCAACCTCAATCTTGTCATCTTCATTGGGCTCTGGATATGTGTATGTGTATGTGTGTCTCTGTGTCCAATATATCATTCATGGAAACAATTTTTCTTACTCAAACACTGATGAATCCTCCTCAATTCCCTCCAGATTAGCCCTTAATTAGTTACATTTCGAAAAAAAGAGAAGGAATACAGAGAAGAAAGAAGAAAGTATCTCACTTTTTTGTTCTGATTTCTTTTCGATCCTTTGTCCATGCTGTGGTTTATATGTGAGTGTGTCAGTGTGTGTCAAAGTTTTTTCCAAAGGTTCTTCTTTATATACCTCAAACGTCTACTATTATCCTAAGGCGTTCCTCCATGACAATTTCTTGTATCATAATAAGTATGGAAACCCTAGTTTCACTGGAAGAGTCTTTTTCTCATTCTTTTCGTCTTCTTACACTTATTTCTCTTCCGCAAAAGAAGAGTTAAAAGGTTCTGGAATTTTTCCTGGTTGACTTTGACTTTAGTCACATAAAATATATAGACATTTTCGTACACGAGTTCGGACTTATTCCCTTAATACTAGCAGAGAGTTACAGAGATTTTCCAACATCTCAACAAGCTATACACACAATTCTTCAAGTTCTGTATGGGCATTCGTTCATGATAGAGACTCTCCAACCTGGGCACACATCCTGTGAATTAAATTCTTCTTAGATTGTAGAGAATCTTTCGGTATATATCTACGCATTCACCTAAAAGAGATAGATAGATAGATAGAGAGAGAGAGAGCGAGAGATCTACTCCTTGAAAGAGAGAATTTCCTCTTATCCAGCTCAAAAAATCAGTTACCATGCTCAAATTGATTAATCTGTAGGTGAATAGAAATGAGTTCTCAGGCTTCAACAACCCCTTCATGACTTTGTTTTCTGTGGTATGTTTGTGTGAAAATCTTGGGGGATCAAGAGTTGTACATGATCGTGTGTGGTATGAATATCAACTTTTCTTCCAACCATGATAGTAAAAAGAATGAATACTTTAGAAGCTCACAAGCTCCAGAAGATGAAAATTCTTATCCTACGCAATGAGATCAAGTTTCCCAGGGCAAAAGTGAAACTTTGTAAACGGATTTGTGAGTGCAAAAAAAAAGTTTCAAGTGTGTTGAAAGATGAATTGATACACATACATACACACAGTGTGAGGCAGGTGTGAAGATTTTCTTTTTCTTATTTCAACACAATTCGAAAAGGATAGAAAGAAAAAGAAAGAGAAAGAGAAAGAGAAAGAGAAAGAGAAAGAGAAAGAGAAAGAGAAAGAGAAAGAGAAAGAGAAAGAGAGAGAGAGACATAAATTTGTTTCCCACTAGATTGCTCCGATAGACGTGCTTCATTTCATGAGATATTCTTCATCTGGTTGATGGAAAAGAAAGTGTGTATGTGGGGGAAGAGTGAGTGAAAAAATTGAACAAGGAGAAAAAGAAGAAAAAAGAAGTCATCTATGTGGTAGAATACTTCGAACTTGATAAAATATTGCCAAACAGATAGAGAAAAGATGAGAAATGAAAAGTTCCCAATACACCAAAATTTGATTCACTTGATCATCCCAATTTTGAATTCAATCCGGTTGAAACTCATTTTTTTCCACTCGTTTCCGTGGTAAAAGATCAGAATGATTCCAAGACATTCTTCTCCTTTCTCTCTTCGTACCACTGTTGTTGTGTTATCGATTCTTGTTGAAATTTTTTTCTATTCCTTTACCAATATATTCGAAATTTTTTTCACCAAAATCAAACACATCTCAGACACGCTCACACACAGCCATTTATACCGTTATCATTGTACCTACTAGAAATTCCTTAACTCGAAGTAGACCACTATTGGAAGCTGAAATGTGCAAGAAAAACAAGAAAAAAATACCCAAAAAAGTGAGGAAGAAGGAAAGAGAAAGAGAGCAGATTTTGAATGAACATCGTGACTTGAGTTATTAACAAATCATTGAGAAAATCGAACAAAGAAGTGTGTATGTAAGAAAAGCGAAAATCAATAGAGTCATTCATTGAAACGAAAAAGCCTTCCATAAGATTCCCCTCTCTCTCTCTCTCTCTCTCTCTCTCTCTCTCTCTCTCTTCTGTATCTCTGTTTCAAGCTCCAATCTATCCATCTTCTCAATCGAATGTCTC
>QZCP01000179.1:256974-269175 GCA_003956705.1 Brevipalpus yothersi
TCTCTCTCTCTCTCTCTCTCTCTCTCTCTCTCTCTCTCTCTCTCTCTCTCTCTCTCTCTCTCTCTCTCTCTCTCTCTCTCTCTCTTCTGTATCTCTGTTTCAAGCTCCAATCTATCCATCTTCTCAATCGAATGTCTCTCGTGGTGTCAATCGTCCACAGTTTACCTTTCAATTTATCCTGATTGAAACAGATCCAATTGATAGAATAAGTATGCCTTCTGTCTGATGGCAAAATGGAAGCCAAACAGATATACACATACAATATGTCGTGTGTGTGTGAAGCTTGAGGCTGTGGAAATGTGGACAAATGGAATGAAATGGAATCAGATGAGATGGGAAAAGGATAGCCATGTGAGAAAAGAGATTCTCTTCTCTTTGCCTCTCTTTCTCTTCCTATCTTTCTAATTAGTTTATTGATGTATCCTCATAAAGTTGAATGAGAAGAGTTTTGTGGTAATCGAAAGTGTCTATGAGTGTACATATTCTGGAGGAGATTGGTGATATCTCATTTCAACGATGGCGAGAAATTCCAAGATAAACTGGAAATTTTGAAAATTCTCTAGATCGCATCTTAGAAGTGAGAAAGGTGTCCATTCTTATCGGGAATACCAACACTTGGCATGCCTTGAAATAACTTGGTTGTCCAGGTTCATTGATATTCTGAGTGTAAAAAATGAGATTCAGGGTGAGAAAGTGGCAAGAATTTCTGTATTATAAGGAAGAGAGTGGCAAAAATAAATCAGTTAATGGACTCCATGTATTAGAAGATCGATTTTCGGCAGTAGTCACAGTATATATAGAGCTTCAAGTGGAGTGAAACAATTAAACACACACAAACTGGTGCTTAACTGAGTGACATGAAGTGGCCATAAAAGGCCTGTGTGTGTATGTTATAGCTTGGATGGCCAAACAATACTTTGAACACCAAGAATGTGAAGCATTTTGAGATGCTTTTCGGATGAACAGAATCGATTTTGTTGCCAGTCTTAAAAACAACATTGTGCAAGTTGAAGGGGGAATCCACATACCGGGGGAAATGTGTAGTTTCGCATCAATTCAATTATCGTTGATTAAAATGTGAATGAACACTGTTTAGATATATATACTTACTCTATCACTACTAGCATGGAATTCATCTGTTTTGGATTAAGTTCATATAATGTATACAAAGTGTGTGAGAGAGAGAGAGAGAAGGCAAGAGTTCATCAATGATTTATATTCATTTTTCTTATTGCAAAACATTGAGAACCCGGTGAGAAATTTTTGCAGAAAAAAGAAAGTTTTCAGTGTGATACTAGTTTCTGCAAAAAATGGGGGTGAAAATGGGTATCCCCCTTGCATTTTTGGGAAATGTGATAGGATAATTGATGAAAATTGAGGTATCGTCAATTTTAGGGTGGAGTTCTTATTGGCTGTGCCAGCAAAATGCATCTTTGTCAATTGAAGTTGAAAAAATTCATTTTAAATTATCAGCAATGCTAATTAAATTGACAAATTCTGCGTGACACATTTTGCTATAAAACTCTTAGGAAACTTTAGATTGAATTCGAAATTTCATCAGCCAGAGAGGTCAATAAAATAGCTAAATCGACTGATCAAAAATCTAATTAATAGCTGGAATAACTCGAAAATTTAATTTTTGATCGGAGATAATCATCTATCGAACTGGTATCCAAAAACTTTATTAGGTATCACGTCTCTCCTTTGCCAAGAATAACCAAGAGATAAAACTTCTCCTTCTCACCCTACCTAGACCAATGCAAGATCTTGGTATATATTGAGATCGCAAAAATTAAGAAAAAGTCAGAAAAACTGGTGAAATTCACCAGGTGAATATTAAAAAATCTTATTACAATTACTTGGATACCATGGATAAAGCATTGCAATCACTGCAGAAATACATTAGTACAGTCATGATATATATGCACTACTCTGGGTATCCGCGAGGAGAAATTTTAGTCTCATCATTAAAATTATTCATTTGGGTATCCCATTCAGAAAAATTTCAAGGTGTCTCATATTGGGTATCTCAGATTAGCTATCTCAAATTGGGTATCCTGAAGGGCATTTTCTAGCAAGAATTTCAATTGGGATACCCATTTTCTTATCTTATCTCTCATTTTTTCGAATTTTTACCAGTCTGATGATTTGAAAAAATTCCTTATCTTTCTGCATGAAAATTGACAATAAATGACAGAAAACCTGTCATTTTTTTGGAGCAGATTGCAATAGTTTTCTGTCATAGCTTAATCTTCGAAAAATGTGCAGATCTGCATTTTTTCTGCAAATTTTTCTCACCGGGAAGGTTGATTTTTTTGCAGAAATAAAAATCTTGACTCCACCAAGAAAGAAAGAAAGAGAATATTTGAATAGTTACTATGTTTTTGATGCTCCTGGAATTGGAAGAGGAAAAAAGCCTCATATTTGAATTCAGATATTCTATTTTTCAATATTAAATGAGAAGTTACATTTTCGCTCTCTCCCTCTTTCAGCTTTTCCCTAACAAAATTGGAGTATATACTTTTCCACTTCACTATCTTGTTGCAACACTTTGATCTCTGAAATTACCTCTTACCAAGTGAAGAAGATGATTAATATTAAGTGGGTATGAGTGTACGTAATGTATGCATTTTCGACGGAGAGAGAGAGAGAGAGAGAGAGAGAGAGAGAGAGAGAGAGAGAAGTGAGATGATAAGTTGCTCATGTAATTCACGGTGAATTGATTTGAGCATACAAGTGATAGAGTTGAGTGGAATTTTTTTTCCTATTAAAATATTCAATACTCACAAACGTATATTTATAGAAAAAACGAGAAGAAATGATAATACTCTCCAAAAATGTTGCTCTTCTATCATTTTACCGTTAAAATTTCAGCTAGACTGTTCATAGACTCTCATGGTGCAACTTCATTCCCATTGAAAATAGTCTGGTAAAAAAGAGTAAAAGATGTAAGAAACTTTGAATGAATACTGATAAGATGGATCCTTCCCTATCATGACCATCAAGAAAAAGAACAGATAGAAGAGAAAGTTGAATTGGTTAGAAAAAGAAAATGAGGAGAAGAGTTCCAAAAGAATAGACTGTATTTTGGCAATTTCAATAGATTGGACAGGATGAAGATCTAAACTATCTCTCCTCCTGTTTCTGGTTTCATCTCTCTCTTCCATGTCTATTTTCCATCCTTTTCGTCTATTTCCAATGGAGAGGAGGATATCAAGCGATCATTGTAGTCGCATCATCCATCTCTTCCAGTTTATCGCTAGCGACTCATCAATCTGTCACTGTGAAACTCTTGGGAAAGCAAGATAAGGCATATACACAACATGGGATAAGATCCTCTCTCTCTCTTTCTTTCTTTCTTTCTTTTGGATTCCATTTCATACATACACTTTTTGGCCATTTTGTTCATTTTGCACAATCTCTTTTTCCACTTTGTCTTCATACCAATGCCATCATTGATCGAACTTTGATCTCTCTCCTTGGAAAATGCTCGATTCGAGTCGAGAGGAGAAAAAGTATCAACTTCTGGGAAAAGTGAAAGGTCACTTATTCATAAGCGATGTCAATTGGAAAATCATTCATCAAAACCCATGTGCACACACTGTTTGGTGACATCAGTTGGAGAGAGTATGATAGAGGATGAAGAAGTTGGTGGAAAAAAATGGGAATTTGTTCATGGGCAATCGAAGTGTATGAAATGAAGGAATAAGATTGTATTCCCATATTCATTGATCCAAAGATCCCGGGAGCATGAATGATCCTGTTCCGAGTTTTATTCGGTTTTTGTTCATGTTTGCCATTCGATCTGGTATTGTTTTGGACATCGAGCAAAGAAGTACAGATAAATTTTCCTTGGATAACTGTTCTGGTGAATCTTCCATAGAATGAGAAAACAATAACCCCACAAGTGTTGACGTTGGAAGGTCTGAGAATATTTTCGAAGTGAATGAAAAAGGATAGCAGAAGATGACAAGAAATGAATTCTCCCAATTAACTATCCTTCAAATTCTTCAAAAAATCTGTAGCTTGAACGTTCACCAGCTCTACCATGAATGATGGCATGCTTTCAGATGGATAATTTTTTCTCATAAAAAATATGAAGAAAGAAAAGATGAAAGTCAAAGTTTGGCGAAGAAAAGTGATGGAATAAAAGAATAGAGAGATGGATTCCCATCGCATTCATTGAGGATCATGAGCAACAATCCATGTGTATGCCAAATATTTGACTTCATTGCGCTCAATCGAAGTGGATAAGTCTATGGTAAAAAGAAAAAAGATTCTCAAACGACTTAAATTGAGAGAGAAAGAGAGAAAAGGATGGAGAAACAGATTCAAAGCAGTTACCATCATCTTCTAGCCATCATTATCTTTCCACAGTCGATTGTTTGACTCCACATTTTTCTTGTTTTCATCTTCTGTCAACCTTTGCCAACGAGAACTGAGAAGGAAGAGAGAGAGAGAGAGAGAGAGAGAGAGAGAGAGAGAGAGAGAGAGAGAGAGAGAGAGAGAGAAAGGATCTCCAAGAATTTCTTACAATTTCACAGTCCATAGTCAGGCATATTCATGAGATGATGAAACTTGGACTTTTACTTTTCTGGCATCCAGAATCCATGAGATTCATGGTATCAGTGCCATAAACTTTTTTCTTTTTTACCTACTTTATACTCTTCCATTTTCTACATACCACAACAATAAGCCAAAAAATCTGGAATGACAATTGTAACATGGAATATAGACAGAACAATGAGCAAGAAAGAGAGAAAGTTGGGTTCAATCGTTTTGCCCTTTCAATCTATTCAAAGAATTTTTATACCACCTCAATGTGTGTTCATTTTTTGACATGCGAAACTGTTTGAAAATGAATACATGTTGTCAATCAAACATCATGAACACTTTTGCGACCTTTGAATCTGAATCATCGAGCTCGATGGAAATCATCAAAGTATTTGATCATCCTACCGAGTCAAAAGATTCCTTTCTCCTTCTTCCAGGGAATACTTTTCACACTAGTTTGAAAAATACGTGTGTTGAACACTTCCCACTCTCTTCTACACTTTGCTGGATCAAAATTCACTTCATTGATTGACTACTAATAGACTGACAGTCATGAATGGCAACAAAATATTTACTTTGAGTGTGTGTACTATGATAACTTGCTAACTTTTCACATACATACACACATATAGAAATTCCTCACTGAATTCCATAGAAATTTTTTGGCATTGAAATTCAACATCCAAGCATATGGTTTCCATATCATTTCTTTTCCAAACGATTCATCTATTCATCCATACTTATTTCTCTTTCATGGCAAGATGGGGAAAAGCTCACAGCTATTGACACGATACTATATCTATCACTAACATGCACACACACACATAGGAGGTTCATTTTCAGATTGAGAGAGATGAAAATTTTCATCCTCAAAATCGAAGGAAGAGTAAGAGAGAGAGAGAGAGAGAAAGAGAGAGAGAGAGAGGAGAAGAGAGCGCGAAAAAGAAATATGGAACCTCTGAGCTGTGTATTTATCTATTTCTTACCTTCTATCCTCCATACAGTAGACAAGAAAGTTATCGAGAAGGGAAGAAGAATATTTGATGGTATATTGTGAAATTCGATATGATCATCATGATACGTGATGGCTGGCATCATTTGCATCATTCAACCTTCCAGAGGTGTTTGATAGGGTGTGTATGTGTTGCCAAAAAAAGTTTTTTCATGGAAAAAAATTGTTTTGAAACTTGATAAAGTATTGATTTCAAATTTCCAGTGCATTGAAGCTCAACTCGATCAAGTGTGTATGTGTTAGATACATTATTTTGGTAACAAATATTGATAGGGAACGAAAGAATAAAGGGGTTTCATATTCCTCAATATTCTTTCTTTCTATCCCTCTCACTTTCATCGTGCCCATTATCAGGAGTCCGAAAAGTGGAAGATGCATTATTTCCGCCTCATAATGTACTACTAACCCTTGAGGCATATATATCTTTCACTTGGCAATATTTGTACCATGATTTTTTTTCTCTCCCCTACAGCTTGCCTTACTTGATCTTCTCCCCTCCACCAATGAGCTATATACTTGACAATATTTCATGAATGAACGAGAACAGGATAGGAACACAAACCCCTCAGAATAGACATTCCACAGAATATAAGGATAGAAGAGAGAGAGAGCATCTTTCTCCTCTCTCAGTCATCTCTTTTACACAGTCTTTCCTAGGGAAAGACAATTCTCTAGCTCATGAATCAGAGAGAATCCACTCTTCCTCTCCATCTTATATCATGGCTTCTGGAGGAAGAATTTATTCTCTACAACTCTAAATCATTCTTTCTCTCTCTTTCTGATCATAGCACCAACCTTGGGCTTATTTTGTTCCACATTTTCTCTCTCTCTCTCTTTCTCTCTCTCTCTCTCTCTCTCATTCATGTTGTATATGGTTCCTTTAGCATGGTTCCTCAATTTTCATCCACTGACACTCAAGCTTGTGTATGTAATTGGGCTTTCCATAGACATTCATGACATCCCAAACAAAGTACGTTAAGTGTGAAGCGTTAATTTTGGGTTGAAAATGGTCTCTCAAGAAAGTGTCATCAAGAGAAGGTCCTGAGTGAAGAAAGTGAGAGAAAAATTCTTCTCTTGTCAACTGGATAAAATTTGCTTTCTCAAAAATGAGAAGAGATAGAGAAAATGAACAAAATATGTGAACAGAGTGAGAGAAACAAGATTTAATCGATGAATCTCATCAGAATTTCTTCTTCCTTCTTCTTCTTATATTTTTTTCTTCTCTTTGAGCTCGTTTTCATTCTCTCTTCACGCATAAGAGAGAGAGAGAGAGAGAGAGAGAGAGAGAGAGAGAGAGAGAGAGATCTGTTTACTTTCATCATGACTGCCACTAGTATTATTACCATTATTATCATTCTCAACTTTTTGGAAAGAGAGAGAGAGAACAATCTCACACCATGAAATGCACCATGCAAGTGGTGTATATATATATGAGTTTCATGCAATGATCATGATTTCATCTTCTTCGCTGGATCTTATTCTATTTTCTCACTACTTAATATTCTTATCATTTGAAAATTTTTTCCCGATCCCGGAAATGTTTTATGCCCTTCTTCAACATGCTCTGATGGCAATAAAAATTTACAAAATTGTCCCATCTCTCCAGTAAGCTTCAGTTAGCTTTAACCCCATTTTCATAACATTCAGGTCATTCACCGAGGCCCACAATATGCATGTTTCCACATACATAGATATACATGTGTGTTCATATTAGCTACATTTTTGTGACTTGAAACATGTTACATTCACTATCTCTCTCTTTAAGCTACATAGTAGCATGAATCTCTCTGGTGAACATCCTTTCTCAATTCTTCCATTCAATGCTACTCAATAGAAACCTCTTTCAAATGAGATCATGTATGTATCATGTGTTCCAATACCATTTATTCGATGGTCCGATGATATCATTATTTGAAATCGATCCATGACCATGATCATGATTCGTGGCTATTCAAAAAATTCTCTCCTTCTAGGTTGAAATTTGCACACACACACACAGAACTGATAAACCCATGTGTACTTGAACAACTTTCGAAAGTGTTTATGCATCTGGAATGTATGCTAACAAATGCGAAAAAATTTTCTCCTCTCTATCCATTATCATTTGTTCAGAGAAACCATTACTACACTCATTGTTTATCCATCATCAAAAGAATCCTCACAAAATCTGGTCTTCTTCAACATTCTTCTATCAGCAATTCTTCTCGTGTATCAATATCTTTTCATCTTGACCATTCCCGATGATATTCATCCTCTTTCTCTCTCTCTCTTTCCGCCTACATCTGGTCACATCTTTACATGTTTAGAACCGACATTCGTTATCATTTAGCCCAGCAAGAGAGAGAGAGAGAGAGAGAGAGAGAGAGAGAGAGAGAGAGAGAGAGAGAATCAGTGAATCGAGATGATACTCCAATATCATCATCACTGGATGAGCATCAGCCATCTGAATGTAAATGACATGATCCGGTAAACACTTATACACAGACCATGTCACACCATTCAGAGTTGCCAATGTAACTTTCTCTCTCCATTCTACACCCCAAAAAGCGGTATTCCTACTGATTATACAAGCGAGTAATTCAAAGCAAATCAGTGACCATGATTATCCAAGCAAAGGGAGGAATAAGGAGAAGAAATAATGAATGAACAATATGTAGGTGGAAAAAGAAAGAGAGAGAGGAAGGGAAACAAACTCTCTTATTCTCGGGACGAATGCTAACAAGATGTTCCAAGAGAGAAAGTATTCCTTTGATCGTGGATTCCATAAAGTTTGCTGCTTTCTTTCCCTCTCTTTTTCTATCTTACACTTGTCATGTGTGTGTTGCCAATACGTAATCGATAGCCAAAGTGTTTGTATTTATTGTACCATCAAAATCATCTTCAATCCAGAAGGCGTGTAACAGGCTTGCTTACCATGAAAGATGTGGAGAATAGATAGAGAATAGCTAGCTGATTGGTCACTATATTAATTCTCTTAGACCACTGGTCATTGGTAAGATGTATGGATGACCCAAAGGTTTTGTCTTTTCCCATGTAACTTGGAAAAAGGATCCAAAATAGATAGATAAAGAAAGAGAGAGAAGAGAGAAGAGGAAGTAAAATGATGAGGAAGATACGCTTGTTTTCATCCTAATCATATTCGTTTGAGTTGTTCTTCTCTCTCGCCTTCCTTCTCTCACTTGACTTCATCTTTTGACCATCGAAAACAAGTGAAGAAAGAAAGAGAAGCGAAAACTAAACTAAATTCAATTGAATGGCCAATCCATTGTGATCATATACCAGACATAGAGAGAGAGATAGATAGAGAGAGATAGATAGAGAGAGATAGATAGAGGACACACAAAATGATCAAAAAGGTTGGATAAAGTTCTGAAGTCAAGAGAAAATTTTTTTTCACACACAGTGTACAAACATATACTCAATTCTTTTATCATTGAAAGTTTTTTCCTCTACTGTGTCTATATTTGTGATCAAATCAAATGTGATGTCACTTGATGAAACAGCTATTTTGAAATAAGAAGAGGAAAGAATCTTCTCTCTCTCTTTCTCTCTCCCTACTTTCATGTGTTATTGCTCGCGTTTCTCAAACTTTTATAGATAAAATTGATTAACTTCACTTCGATTGTTTCCAAATGAGTCTTGATACCTCAAGAGAATCGAGACAATAAAAGAGGAAGAGGAAAAGAGGGAAGATAGGAAAGGCTCACAAACCACGGTAATACAACAACTGGTAAAGTTTAGTAACCAGTTTGCTGTACAAGTGGTAGCTGTAATAGTAATAGTAATGGGAAAAGCTACTTGTAGCTGTGGTAATCACCATTGAATTCCCTTGAACATTTATCCACTGATCCCTACTATGGTATACTTTCATCTTAGTATTGTAAGATTTAGAGGTAGAGGTAGAGAGAGAGAGAAAGAGAGAGAAAGAGAGAGAGAGAGAGAGAGAGAGAGAGAGAGAGAGAGAGAGAGAGAGAGAGAAAGGAAGAAGGCAGTGATAAATTCAACAGGGACCATGAATTTACGAGAATTTTGTGAGCCTTTTAAATTTTCTCTCTCTTGTCGATTTTAGAGTGAAGTTTTGCCCTGAACTGGTATCTAGTTGACATGGTCTTTTGTGTGTTCAGTATATATCAAGTGATGGTTAATTATAGGTATTTAATGGAAATTCTAATCAAAATTGTGGTGAAACTATCTAATAGCACAATATGTAGGAATAAGAAGATTTTGAAGTGGAGATGACAAGTTTTATCACTGAGATGAGATTCTTTTCTCTAGTTAATAGTTGATAAATCGTTCAAGGTGATCACTCAAGTTAAGATTGTGTGAGATGGAAAAATTAATTTGTATTCATCAGTGGAACATAATTACTAGGAATGATTTTCCCACCAAAGCTCCTTATCGCAATGACATGATTAAATATGTGTCAGAATATTATATTATCACCCATTCCAGTGGATGATTATCAGAAACCTTGTGTGTGAGTGAGTGGTATATATTGCTTCTTCATTGTGTCAATAGAATGCAATCTCGCATACATGTACATGTACCGTTATCAACACATACACACAGAAAAAGCTCGTAAACATTTCGATGGACATCACTCAGATTGACTTGGATAGACCATTAAAATACTTTTTCTCAGATCTTGGATTACTTATTCACAAGCCTCTTAATGCCCTTTTTTTCTATCTTATTTTCTTTGACTTTTTTCTTCACTCTTTCTTTTTTTCTTTCTTTCTCTTCATTCACCACCTCTATTAACTCTACATACCAGTTCATCTTATCCAAATGTAATAGTGAACACTGTTCATTTGGATGGAATCTTTTTCACCTTCTCAAAATGCTCTTGCCGTACTGCTTTTCATGTATTCCACAACATTTTCCACATCAAACAAAGAATAATGCGATCTTCTTCTGGCATTGCTTTTATCCAATCTAGTGAAGACTCAAAATCATTCGTCTCAAGTCTAATTAGCAGTATATACAGTAAGTATGTGAGTGTGAATGTGTGTGAGAGAGAGAGGGGAATGTATATTCCTCTTCTCATATACACATAAGGAGAAAGCAAAAAAAAATCGATTCCATACCACAGAGAACATATAAGTAGAATGGAATAATTTCAAATATACTGAGCATTAAGTATGCTGCACACTTTGAGAACAAGCCGCCTGACAATTGAAGATGTTCCATTTGAGAAGAGAAAGAAGAAGAAGAAAAAGGAATAAAAGAGAATGAGAGGAGGATAAAGAAGAATATAGCTGGAAGTAAAACTTTTGAGATGTGTAAGATATGGAATAGAATGTCAAGCGCTCTCCAGAGTCTAGTCAAGAATCAATATTGGCACAAAAAATTAAGGCCAATGAAACTGTACACCAAAAATTTGCACCATAACATTGAATCAATTTATTGTAGGGTATGTGCATGATCTCTATAATATGATATTCTCACAATTATCTAAGGATTCATCATCAACTGTAGCCAAGTAGTTGGGAGGAATAAAATCAGTCAATCTAGTGAAAATTTTTTCTCTTTCATCAAAAAATCAAATCAAAACATGCATTCAATACACAGCAAATAAATGATTTGTCTGACTATTATCTGGTCAAATAGTCCACCAATTGACCATCAACATCAAGTGCATGAGACTGTGTTGATATATGTTTATATGTATAAGTAAAAATAAAGCAGAACCAAAAAAAATACTGATATCAACTTTTGTGGACATATCATTTGCAATTTCCGGAACTATCTTCTTTTTTTACTTTTGCTCACAGGACAAACATGGGCAACATAGAAAATATGTTCTTCTTTTTCTGTTCAGTATATATGCACTCATTCCCTTTTTGCCTTCATGGTTAGCCAAGGCATACATAGAGGAATGGTGTACAAATCAAGTTGACCACACACACAAAATGACCACACAATCAAGGTCTAGAAGTCTTTTTTTCCTCACTTCCTTACTTGTTCACCACAATCAATTGCTTGACTCAGCACGATTGATCGGGAAGATTCCTCTCTTGAGCAAATCTTTTTCTCTCTTTTTTTCGGAGGAGTTTCGTTTTTTTTCTCGCTCTTACTTTTACATCTTCAATGCTGCCCCTAGCCAGTCATTCTTGATATGGAACTTTTTCACCATGAAAATCTTGTATTCCATTCAAACACAAGCCCTAATCGAGACATTGAGATGTGTCCCGGAAGACTATCCATGTTTATGTCACACTGAACACTGTTTTTGTTTGATTTTTTCTGTTCAGTCTTGTTTGATTCTTCTTCTCTCTCGATTTAGCTCACAAATATTCTGAAGAGTAGAGATAGAAAAATTTTTGCCACGGAAATAATAGGCAAAATCTGGTAGCATTTTCATCTATCAAACGAAAGTTGAGCAATAGAGAGAAAAAGACTCAGTAAGTGAGTTAAGTTGAGCAGTTGCAAGAGATGAGATAAAAGTTTTTTCCCAAAAAAAGCGGAAAGTACGAGCAATGAAAGTTGTTCATTGAATTATCAAATGGATTATGCGTTCATTTTTTTCTACTACACTGAATAGTAGGCGAGAGAGAGAGAGAGAGAGAGAGAGAGAGAGAGAGAGAGAGAGAGAGAGAGAGAGAGAGAGAGAGAGAGAGAGAGAGAGAGAAGAA